>JAQZBX010027804.1:0-28155 GCA_029593785.1 Cabassous unicinctus | reverse complement strand
GCCGCAGAGGGAGAGAGAGAGGGAGGGTCCTGTTGCCCGTTATTGACTAACCAGTCCAGCACCCAATGAGGCATATTTCTCAAGGAGCTCAAAAAATGGCCTTTGTAAAAGTATAAACAGGGTGAAATTAGGCTCCAAGTCTTGAAGTGCTTAGCTCTCCTCTGATGAGAGCTAAGCACCTCTGTTGATGGCCGCCACAGTTAAGTGACCCTAACATTTCAATAGAGCATGTTAGGGGTCTCAACTTTCCTCCCCAGCTCACCAGCCAAAGATGACCCTGAGCCCCATAATTGCATCAGCCTTACCAACTCAGTTTTCAGTCCAAAACCACATAACCAAGGGTTAAGAGTTTACAACAATTATGATTATGGAAACATTACATAGACACCTTTTAAGTTAGCCAAAAAAGTTAATATGTGAATGACTGAAACTGTCTAGACCAGTTCTTAACCCATGGAAAGATTTCAGGGCCTCTGTGTCCTCAAATTGAAAAAAAAAAAATCAACTTATTATCTGTGTGTGCATGTGTTTCCAGAACAAGCTTGTATATTATAGGCAACACCGATCCCAGGGGAGATCTTAAAAGGTGTAAAAAAATTTTTTTTCATGGAATGATGGAAAACCAAAAGACAGCCATAACAAAAGAGATTTATGAGCCAAATTAGTAAGTTATGTTTCTGTTTGTGTGTCTTTGTGTTTGTTCAATGTATATTTTCATACCTCTGGATGGTAATATCAAGTTAACAAATAAAAATTCTTGAAAGAGCTCTATTGAATTTGCTAAAAATTAAATAAGCACTTATATTTGTATATATAAATGAATACTCCTGTAGTCCAAATTAGAAAAAAACAAACAGGTTGACAAAGCTTATATAAAAATCTGACTAAAGAAATTTCAAGGAAAAAACACCTCAAAAGGTTGTTCTGAATACTTTCATGATCTTTCTGTAGCTTATCCTACCCCCAGGGTCTTCTAACCTTGCCCGAATTCAAGCAACTCATTAAAATTGTTGTAGAAACTTTGGGGTGTGAGCTGGGTGAAAAGTACTGGAGATGTGAGTTTAATTTAGAATTCTGTCTACTAGGTCTGGAAATTTAAAATGATAGGGACAGAGGGAATATTTCAGTGTAAACCTTGATTTGCACAGTCTGTCCTGTAATTCTCCAGTTACATTTTAACAGCCTTGAGATGAGAATAATGAATAACCCAATTGCCAAATTTCAGTCAGTACAAAGATCCATGAAATCTGTGAAAAGGTTTTTCTATATTATAATTAAAACAAATTAAAAAATTACTATGTAATATATTCCCCAAAGTCTAATAGTTGGTAGGCTTTTAAGGTTATATTTTTAAGGTATTATGAAAACAAAGCAGTTCTAGCCTCCTATGAAGGAAAAGAAAAAACCATTCTTACATAAAATATTATTTTAATTTTATTTTACTTTGGTGTAATCTCCTGGGATTTATAAATATATTAATAAGTTAACATTATGTCTGTTTCAGCTTTAAGATGATAAAGTTGTAAGTTTTAACTAATGAAACTATTACAAACCTCTTTTAAAAATAATTCTTTTTATTAAAGTGAAATGAATAGTTTTTCATAGAAGAGAATGAGTTACTTCATGAAAACTTCCTTGTTGCTTGTGTGGCTTTCTCTAAACCAAATAATCTCCAATTTTTCTTACCTGTAATGTCATAGAAGCAAACACCCAACTTCTCTTATTCCTCCTCTTCTATTCTCTGAATGCTGCTCCTCTTTGCCAGATATCTTTCCATTTATTTAGGTCTTCTTAATTTCTTTCAGCACTCTTTTGTAGTTTTCTTTCTACATGTCTGTGTATAAGTCCTTTACATCCTTGGTTAAATTTATTGTTATATATTTTATTCTTTTTCATGGCATTGTAAATGGAGCTTTTTCTTGGTTTTCTTTTCCACTTGTTCATTGCTAGTGTATAGAAATAAATCTAGTTTTTCCATATTGTCCTTGTTCCTTGCCACTTTACTGAATTAATTTGTTAACTCTAGCAGCATTCCTGTAGATCCTTTAGCATTTTCTCTACATAGGATCATGTCATGTGCAAGTAGAGACAGTTTTGCTTTTTCCTTTCCAATCTGGATGCCTTTTTCTTGCCTCTTTTTCTGGCCTATTTGCTCTGGTGAGAATATTCAGTACAATGTTGGGGAGCAGTTGTGTAAAGAGGTATCCTTGTCTTGTTCCTAATCTTAGTGGGAAAGCTTTCAATCTTTCACTATTGAGTATGATGCTAGCTGTGGCTCTTTCATATATACCTTTATCATGTTGCATACACTCTTGTTTCCTTGTGATTGTTAATTGCATGGCATATATTTTTCAATCCTTTTACTTTCATCCTGCCTATTTTGCCATACATGAAGTGAGTTTCTTGTCAAAAGCATATTGTTTGATCATGCTTTATATCCAATCTATCACTCCACTTTTTTTTTTAACAAATAAATTTTATTGATACATAGTAAAAAAGTATACAATTCATCCAAAGAGGCCAATCAATGGTATTTGGTATAATCACATAGTTGTGTGTTCACCACTTCCATCATTATTAGAGCATTTTCATTATTTCAAAATAATAATAATAAAAAACAGACAAATAAGAAAATTCCTCACCTCTCAATCTCTCTATTTTCCCCCTGCTCTACAAAGCTGCTGCTTTTGGCTGTTCTTGCACTATTATTTATTTGTTTAATAAGCAGTTTTATTGAGATATAATCACATACCATATGATCCATCCAAAGTGTATAAACAATGGCTTTTAATATAATCACCATGTAGTACATTCATCTAAAAAATTTTAGAACAATTTCATCACTCTAAAAAGAAAGTCTCCACACCCTTAGTATTCCTTCCTTAGACCTACATAACCACTAATCTCATTTCAGCTTTATAAATTGATTTATATTTACATTTTATATAAATGGAATCATACAATATGTAGTATTCTGTGTCTGGTCTTCTTCACTTAATATAAAGGTTTTTTTTTTTTTTTTGTCTGATTTTAACATTTTGTAGTACTAACTTACATTTGCTCAGCTTCAAAGAAAAATGATCTTATGCATGCAATTCTACCGGTATTCATATTTCACATAATACATTTATATTTCACATAATATATTCAGTTCATAATAGGGCAATCATACAGTATTTTTGCTTTGTGTCTGGCTTGCTGCACTCAACATAATGTCCTCCAGGTTCATTCATTTTGTCATATATTTCATGACTTCATTTCTTCTTACTGCTGCATAATATTCCATCATGTGTATACTCCACAATATTTGTCCATTCATCAGTTGAGGAACACCTAGCTGTTTCCACCTTTTGGCAATCATGAATAATGCTGCTATGATATCTGTTCATGTCACTGCTCTCAGTTCTTCTGGGTATATACCCAGGAATGATATTGCTGGGTGCAATGACAAGTCTATATTCAGCTTCCTTAGGAAACAGACTTCCACAGTGGCTGTAACTTTCTACATTCTGGAAATAATACATGTGGAAATAAGGCTTACCTTGGGCCACACACTGCTCCCAGGAGCAGTGAAATTAAGTTGGTATCTATTGTGGATAAAAATTGGTATCGGAAATAGGATCATGTAACATGGAGAAATTAAATGGGATTGTCCCATTAAGTCTAGATTTTCAAAGGAGGCCTGCACATTAATGAAAGGATGAGCTAAAATAATGTGCCCATTTATTTGTCTTCATCCTGTGATTTCAGTTGGGGAAAATGTTATCAATAATAATGGCCTCCCCTAAAAGTTTCCACTAATACAGATTTTCTTTCACAGTCTTATGAGAAATATTAAAAATACATATAATTTCATGAATTTCAAACTCCGTGCAGTCAGAGAAATCCAAAGCCACACCAGAAATTGCCCTGCATGTAAAAGGCAGCTGCTACAATACACAGTGAGATTGTAGACACATCAATGGGGAAATTCCTAGGGCCATACCTGCATGCTCAAAGCACATGCCCAGAAAGGATTATGGTGGTCCTTACACTTTTGTCTGGGGTAACTTTCTAACTCAATATATGGATAAGCTCTAAAGAAGAGCATGTGCACAAGTCCACCTGCAAAGACTGGGAAAGGCATTTTCTTTTTTCTTTTATTTTGGGAGCTCCTGGCATTCAGGGAAATCTCTGTCATAATACGGGCTGGATACATACTTAAAAAGCAGACACCTCAAAGTAAAAATTCCTGCAATAACACAATAAAGTATCAAAATATCCAGGTTTCAACAAAAAGTTATAAAACATGCAAAGAAACAGGAAGTGATGGTCCAGGAAAAGAAGAAAATATAAAGCAATTGAAACTATCAATGAGGAAACCAGACATGGGATATACCAAAGAAAGACCTTTTTAAAAATGGTCCTAAATATGCTCGAAGACCTAAAGGAAAGCATGGAGAAAGAACTAAAGGAAATAAAAAAATGATAGATGGACATGAAGAGAATGTCAGTAAAGAGATGGAATTTATGAAAATGAACAAAACAGAGTTGAAAACCACAGTAATAGAAATTAAAATTTCCCTTGAGGGGTTCAACAGCAGCTGGAAGCTGGCAGAAAAAGGAATCAGTGAAATTGAAGATAAGATGATTGAAATTGAGGACCTGAAAGAAGAAATAATGAAGAAAGATGAACACAGCTTGGGGAATCTGTAGGATACCATCAAACACACCTATATGCACATTGTGAGAATCCCAGGAGTAGAAAAAAGAGAGAAAGGAGCACATAGAATATTCAAAGAAATAAAAGCTGAAAAATCCCCAAAAGACAATATGCATCCAAGATGATAAATGAACTCAAAACAGGATAAATTGAAATAGACACACCCCACAGCATTTTATAATCAAAGTGTTGAATGCCAAAGATAAAGAGGATTTTGAAAGCTGTAAGAGAAAAGCAATGTCTCATATACAAGGGAGCAGCAATAAGGTAGTGTCAATTTCTGACTGAAAACAATAGAGGCAAGACAGCAGGGGGATGACATGTTTAAAATTCTGAGAGCAAACAATTCCCAACCAAGAATTCTATATCTGGCAACACCAACTTACAAGAGTAGGGAGAGATTAAGACATTCCCAGATGAAGAAATCTTAGGGAGTTCATCACCACTAGACTGACCATACAACAAATGCTAAAGAAATTTCTGTAGGTTGAAAGACAGTATATCAAAGCCATATAAGAAATAAGTATCTCTGGCAAGGACAGTGACATGGGTAAATATAAAAGTCAGTTCTATTTTGTTTATGGTTTGTTAAGGCTACTTTTTATTTCAATCAGGACCTATAAAGACAAATATATAAAATGTAATGATAAAACTGGTTTGAGATGTATAAAGTATAAACAAACTATTTGTGAGAAATACTACATAAATATGGGGGCCAGAGAAGTATAGGAACATATTTAATGTATACCTTGAAATTAAGTTGGTATCTAAGCAAATATGACTATTAATGATTTGAGATGAAAATTTAAGACCCATGATAATACAAAAAAAAAAAAAATCAGAGAATATACAGGCCCACAATGACAAAAATTGAAATACATGTGGCAAAGGCTGAAGGGGCAGGTGATATGGGGAAATAATGCTTAGTGGGTATGAGGTTTCTGTTTGGGGACATGGGAATATTTGGAAGCTGATGAAGGTACCACAACCTTATAAAGAGGAGTGATATCACTGGATGGGGTGTTTCAACTGGATAAGATGGGAAAATTCTTGTTGCATATAAAAAAAAAAGAATGAACAGCTATATAGACAATGACAATTAAATGCAATACAGTAAGTGATGTGGTTCAGGTCATTAGGCATTTGGCTTCCATGTGGGAGGTCCCAGGTATGGTTCCCAGTGCCTCCAGGAGAAGGTGAACAACAATGAGCAGACAGACAAGAGAACCATCTGGGGGGTGGGGATAAATAAAAATTTTTAAAAAGTAAAAAAAAAAAATCTTCATAAATAAATGCAATACATCTGGATAGGATCTATTAAAATGTAATATATAGCTAACTGCATTAGACTTGTCATCTTGAATTCTCTCGTTTGACAATTAAAGCAACATGATAGCACTATTTGATGAGGTCATTAATATCTGTAGAGGAAATATTTAAGACAATTACATAATAAATGGGGGGAGGGCAAAGGTACATAAAGGGATACCCTTTACTTTAACTGGTAAAATTTTGATACCAGTAAACAATGAAGACTTTTCTATGTATAGAAAAAGTATGTATACCATCTAGAGCAACCATTTAAAGAGTTAACAAAAAGGTATACGAAAAAACATTAAAACTAGAATTCAAAATATTTTAAAACCCTTCAAGTAACTCATAGGAAATCAGGAAAAACAAAATAGACAAATTAAAAACAGGGAAGAGGGAAAAAAAAGCCAGAGTTATGCACTAACATGTCAATAAATACATTAAAGATTCATGGTCTATATACATCTATTAAAAGAAGTAGAGTGGGTCTATACCTAGCAAAGGTATTGCTGGGTCCCATGGCAAGTCTATAGTCAACTTCCTTAGGAACTACCAAACAGTTTTCCACAGTTATTGTACCATTCTACATTCCCACAACAGTGAATAAGCATCCTATCTCTCCACATCCTCTTCAACATTTACAGTATTCTGACTTTTTAATAGCAGCCCTTCTAATAGATGTGAAATGATCTCGCTTTCTAGTTTTGATTTGCATTTCCCTAATCACTAGTGATATTGAACATTTTTTCATGTGTTTCTTTGCCATTTATATTTCTTCTTTGGACAGTTGTCTTTTCAAGTCTTTTGCCCATTTTATAATTGGCTGGTTTATCTTTTTACTTTGAATTGTATGATCTCCTTGTCATATCCCTTTAATCATGGATATTAAACACATATCTTGTCAAATATTTACTCTGATTAAGTCAGCTGTCTTTTCATCCTCTTGACAAAGTCCTTTGAGGTGCAAAAATGTTGGTTTTTTCTTTTGTTGCTCCTATGTACCATTGCTAGGTGTACACCCAGAAGAACTGAGAGCAGTGACACAAATAGACATCTGCACACTGATGTTCATAGCAGAATTATTCATGACAGCCAAAAGTTGGGAAATTTTCTGTCATTGTTTCTTCAATTATTCTTTCTGCTGCTTTTCCATTCTCTTCTCCTTCTGAGACACCCAAATGCATGTTTGTGCATTTTGCACTGTCATTCAATTCCTTGAAAGCCACTTCAATTTTTCTATTCTTTTCTATCTCTGTTCTCCTTTCTCCTGTCTTTTCCAATTCAGATGCTCTTCTAATTCACTTATTCCTTACTTGGCCATTTCAAGTCTGCTGTTATATGCCTCTCATGTATTTTCAATCTCATCCATTGTGTCTTTCATTCCAATAAGAACTGTCACTCTTCTTTGCATGCTGTCAAATTTTTATGTTCACCAAGTGTCTTCTTTTTTTTAACAAATCAATTTTATAGATACTTATTAATACAGCATAAATCTATCCAAAGTGTACAATGATATTCAGTATAATCACATATTTGTGCATTCATCACTTCAACTGTTCTTAGGACAGTTTCATTATTCCAATAACAACAATAAACAAAAACAAACAAAAAAAATTCCTCACCTATCAATCCCTCTATGCTTCCCCCATCATACAGAACTGCTATTCTTTTTCCTTCTCTCTAGGTTATTTGTATTTATATTTTGTAAAAACGGTCTCGTATGTGCAATATCACACATATTCATGTTTTATATGAGGTTTTACTATCTTATACAATCCCATGTTACAGCTTTTAGCTTTCCTTCTACTAATATACATAAACTTAGACTTTCCCTTTCAACCACTGTCATACGCATATAATAGCTCTGCTAGTTACAGACACCATGATATGCTTTCACTATTTCTATTCATTCCCAAAGATTTACAAACATCCTTTTTACCAGTTCTGCACAGATTAACCCTCAGCTTTCAATTCTCTACCCTCCTTCTATTTTCTCGTGACCTATATTCTAATTATTAACTCCCTAAGTTTACACAATATATTTAGTTAATAATAGAGCAATCATACAATATTTGTCCTTTTGTGTCTGGCTTGAGTCATTCAGCATAATGTCCTTCATGTTCAGCCATGTTGCCATATGCTTAATGACTTCATTTCTTCTTACTGCTGGGTTATATTCCATCATGTGTATATCTCACAATTAATTTATCCATTCATCAGTTGATGGACACTTGGGTTGTTTCCAACATTTGGCAATTGCAGATAAAGCCACTGTGAACACTGATGTGCAGGTGCCTTTTCATGACTCTGTTCTCAGTTCTTCTGCATATAAACCTAGTAATGGTACTGTGGGGTCCCATGGGAAGTCTATATTTAACATCCTTAGAAACTGCCAAACAGTCCTCCACAATGGCTGTGCAATTCTACTTTCCCTTCAACAGTGAATAATCATTCCTATCTCCACATTCTTTCCAATATTTTCAGATTTCCAAGTTTTTAATAGCAGCCATTCTAATAGGTGTGAAATGATATCTCATTGTAGTTTTGTTTTGCATTTCCCTAATTGCTAGTAATGTTTAATATTTTTCGCGTGTTTTTTGCCATTTGTATTTCTTTGGACAATTGTCTTTTCAAGTCCTCTGCCCATTTAGGTAGTTTGGCTTTTTATTGTTGAGTTGTATCATCTCTTTGCATATCATGGCTATTAAACCCTTATCAGATATGTGATCACCAAATATTTCTCCCATAGTGTCGGATGCTTTTCACCCTTTTGACAAAATCCTTTGAGGTGCAAAAATGTTTAATTTTGAGGAGGTTCCATTTATCTATTTTTCCTTTTGTTGCTCATGCTTTGGGTATAAGGTTTAAGAAACTACCACCTCCCACAAGATCTTGAATATGCTTTCCTACATTTTCTTCTAAGAGATTTATGGTTCTCACTTTTATATTTAGGTCCTTGATAAATTTTGAGTTAATTTTTGTATAAGATGAGATAGAGGTCTTATTTATTTTGGATATAGATATCCAGTTCTCCCAGCACCATTTGTTGAAGAGATCTGCTGGCCCAGCTTGGAGGGCTTGAACACCTTGTCAAAAATCACTTGACTGTAAATGTGAGGAACTATTTCTGAGTTCTTGATTCAGTTCCATTGGTCAATGTGGCTGCATTTTTGCCAGTATCATGCTGTTTTTACCACAGTAGCTGAATAATATGTTTTAAGCCTAGAAGTGAGAGTCTTCAGAAGTCATTCTTCTTTGTAAAGAACTTTTTGGCTATTTGGGCACCTTAACCTTCCAAATAATTTTGATAATTCATTTTTCCATTTCTGCAAAAAAAGTTTGTTGAGATTTTTATTGTAATTGCATTGAATCTGTAAATCAGTTTGGGTAGAATTGACATCTTAACAATATTTAGTATTTCAATCCATGAACATGGAATGTCCCTCCATTTATTTAAGCCTTCTTCAGTTTCTTCTAGAAGTAAAGTGTAGTTTTCTGGATACATGTCCTTTACATCCTTGGCTAAGTTTAATCCTAAATATTTGATTGTTTTCATTGCTATTATTAATGGAATTTTTTCCCTGATTTCCTCCTCAGATTGCACATTGGTAGTGTATAGAAACACTATTGATTTTGCTTATTAACCTTGTATTCTACCAATTTGGTGAACTTGTCTAGTAGTACTAGTAACTTTGTTGTGGATTTTTCAAGAGATCTCGATATAGGATCATGCCATCAGCAAATAGTGGAATTTTACTTCTTCCTTTCCTATTTGGGTGCCTTTTGTTTCCTTACCTAGCCTAATTGCTCTAGCTAGATCTTCTAGAACAATATTGAATAACAATGGTGACAACGGGCACAGTTGTCTTGTTCCTAATCTCAGGAGGAAAGCTTTCTGTCTTTCACCATTGAGTAAAATGTTAGCTGTAGGTTTTTCTTATATGCCCTTTACCATATTGAGAAACTTCCTTCTATTCCTATCTGTTGGAAAGATTTTATCAAGGGTGCTGTATTTTGTCAAATGCCTTTTCTGCATCAATTGAGAAGGATCATGCGATTTCTCCTCTTGAATTTTTCAATGAGGATTATTACACTAATTGATTTTCTTGTGTTGAACCACCCTTGCATATTTGGGATAAAACCCACCTGATTGTGAAGTATAATTTTTTTAATGTGCTTTTGGATTCTATTTGCAAGTATTCTGTTGAGGACTTTTGCATCTATATTCATTAAAGATATTGGGCTGTAATTTTCTTTTTTGTAGTATCTTTATCTGATTTTGGTATGAGGGTGATATTGCTTTCATAGACTGAGTTTTGTAGTGTTATTTCCTCTTCAATTTTTTGGAATCACTTGAGCAAGATTGGTATTAGATCAACTGTGAATGAATGGTAGAATTCAACTGTGAAGTGATTTGGTCCCAGGCTTTTCATCTTTAGAAAGCTTGTGATAACTGTTTCAATCTCCTGACTTTTGATTGGTTGATTTGTTGGGGTCTGCTATTTCTTCTAGGTTCCATGTATGCGGTTTGTGTGTTTCTAGGATTTGTCAATCTCCTCTACATTGTCTAATTTTTTGACATACAGTTTGTATTAATCAGCCAAATGGGTGCTGATGCAAACTACTAAAAATCTATTGGTCTTTATAAAGGGTAATTATTTGAGGTAGAGGCCATAAAGTTGCCAGGCTATAAAGTTACCATAAAGCATAAGTTACTTCCCTCACCAAGCTCTGTGAGGGGTCGGCTTCCTGGGTTTCTCTCTTCCCCGGGTTTGATGCTCTCCAGGTTCAGCTGCTTGTTCTCTCCAGAAGGTCAGCTGTAAACCATGAGGCTGTCTAGCCTTTGCCTTTCTCCACAAGTCCAGCTGTGTGTCAGGCAAATGGCTCATCTCTTTTCCCAGGGCCTTCTCTCATTCCTCACTACTATGCTCCACTGTTTGCTTACTTCCTGGGGCTCCAGGTCAAGACTCCACATCAGAACTCCAATATCAGAAGTCCAGCTCAAAACTCCAACTCTGTCCTTTGCCATGACTTTTATCTTTGATTTCCTACCCACCATGGGGCATCACAATGCCCTAATGTTGTGGCCCAATCAAAGCCCTAATCATAACTTAATCATGCCAGATGAACAGACCAGTTTACAAGCCTAATCCAATATCTATTTTTTGGGATTCATAACTATATCAAACTGCCAAACTGCTTCAGAGTTCATAGTATATTCTTATGAGCTCTCTTATTTCTTCAGGATCAGTGCTAATGTCCCTCTCTCATTTCTGATTTTATTTTTTTGCATATTCTCTCGTTTTTTCTTTGTCAGTCTAGCTAAGAATTTATTTATTTTATTGATCATCTCAGAGAAACACCTTTTGGTGTTCTAGTGCCTCTCTAGTTTTTTGTTCTTGATTTCATTTATTTCTGCTCTGCTCTTAAGTATTTCTTTCCTTCAGCTTGGTTTTGGATTAGTTTGCTGTTATTGTCCCAGTTCCTTCAGGTGTGCAGCTAAAGCTTCAATTTTAGCTCTTTCTTCTTTTTTAAAGTAAGCATTGAGGGCTATAAATTTCCCTCTCAGCATTGTCTTTTCAGTGTCCCATAGTTATTGATATGTTGTGTTCTCATTTTCATTTGTCTCAAGATATTTGCTGAATTCTCTTGAAATTTCTTCTTTGATCCACTGATTATCTAAATGTTTATTTAATCTCCATATATATATGAATTTCTCTTTTTCCATCCGTTATCAATTTTCAGCTCATTCTCTTATGGTTAGAGAAAGCATTTTGTATAATTTCAATATTTTTGAACTTATTGAGACCTGTCTTGTGACCCAATATATGGTCTATCTTGGAGGAGGATCTATGAGCACTTGAAATAAAAGAATATCCTGCTTTTTTGGGATGCAATTGTTCTACAAATGTTTGTTAGGTCTAGTTCATTTATCATATTATTCAAGTTCTCTGTTTCTTTATCCTCTATCCAGATGTTCTATCCAATAGTGAGAGTCTCCAACTATTGTTGTAGAGACATCTGTTTCTCCCTTCAGTTTTACCAGTCTGTGCCTCATGTATCATTTTACCAGTGTGTGCCTCATCTATCTTAGAGCACTCAGGTTAGGTGCATAAATATTTAGTACAGTTATTTCTTCTTGCTGAATTGCCCCTTTTATTAATATATAATGACCTTTTTTATCCCTTATAAGAGTTTTTCATTTGAAATATATTTTGTCTAATATTAGTATCACTACACCAGCAATTTTTTCTTTTGGTTACTATTTGTATGGAATACCGTTTTCCAACCTTTCCCTATTTTTAAAAAAAAGATTTGTTTTATTTATTTATTTCTCCCACCCCATCGTTGTTTTGCATTTGCTGTGTCTGTTTGTTGTGTGCTGGTCTTCTTTTAGGAGACACCGGGAGCCAAACCTGGGACCCCCAATGTGGGAGGGAGTTGCCTAATTGCTTGAGCAATCTCTACTCCCTGCTTTGGTGTGTCTCTCATTGTTTTCCTCATGGCTTTTGTTGTGTCATCTTGTTGCATCAACTCACCATGCCTTCCCGTTGTGTCAGTTCATTGCCTTGTTTGTCATCTTTAGGAGACACTGGTATCAGAACCTGGGAACTCCCATGTGGTAGGCAGGAGCTCAATCACTTAAGCCACATCCGCTTCTCCAACCTTTCACTTTTAACTTGGAGTCTTACATTTAAGGTGAATCAGTGGTAGACAACATATACACAGCTCATATTTTTTAATCCACTCTATCAGTCTCTGTCTTTTTATTGGGAAGTTCAAGCCATTAACATTCAATATTATTACTGTAAAGGCATTACTTACTTCATCCATTTTGTCTTTTGGCTCTCTGTTGTCATATTGTTCTATTGTCTGCTTTCTTACCATTTATTTTATCCTTCTAATAATCTTCATTTCTACACTTTTCTCCAAATCTCTTACCCTTGTTTTTTGCTTTCAGTCTATAGCACTCCTTTAGTGTCTCTTGTAATTCTGGTCTTTTGGTAACATATTCTATTGGTTTTTGTTTGTCTCTGAAGACTTTGAACTCACCTTCATTTTTGAAGGACAGTTTTGCCAGATGCAGAATTCTTGCCTGGCAGTTTTTCTCTTTCAGTACCTCAAAACGTACCACTTTCTTCTCTCCTCCATTGTTTCTGATGAGAGGTCAGCACCTAATTTTATTGAGTTTCCCTTGTATGTGATGCTTTGGTTTTCTCTTGATTCTCCCTGAACATTCTTTTCATATCTGATATTTGTCATCCTGAATAGTAGATGTCTCGGCGTAGGCATATTTGGATTTATTCTGTATTGGGTGCATTGTCCATGTCCTGCTTGGATATTGATATTCATATCTTTCATAAGGGTTGAAAATTTGTTGGTCATTATTTTCTCAAATATTCCTTCTGACCTTTTCCATTCTCCTTCTGACATATCAATAATGCAAAGGTTTATGCATTGCACATTATCATTCAATTACCTGAGACTCTGTTTAATTTTTTCCATTCTTTTTTCTTTCTGTTCTCCTGCCTTTTCCAGTCCAATGCTCTGTCTTCAAAATCAATAATTCTGTCTGCAAGCAGTTCATATACACTTTTGTGTGTCTCTAATGTATTTTTAATCTCATCCATCATGACTTTCATTCCCAAAATGTCTGTTACTTTTCTTTGCAGGCTTTAAAATTGTTCTATATTCTCACTGAGGGTCTTCTTAATATCCTTTATTTCTTTAATCATATTTTCTTTAATTCTTTGAAGTTTAGGAGACTTGTGTGACTTTAGGAGACTTGTGTGACTATCACTGATTAATTGTCTTAAATCCTGTATCTCTTCAGTATATTTGGTTAGTTCCTTTGGCTGGGCCATCTCTTCCTGTTTTCTAGTATCACTTGCAAATTTTTGCTGATGTCTAGGCATCAGAATATGTTGGTGAATTTACTCTGATGCTCAATTTCTCTCTTTTGCCTATTGTTTTTTTCTCACAGTTCTTCTTTTATATTTTGTTCAGCTTATTATTTAAATTTGCCCAGCTTAAGTTATCAAAATGGGGCCAGGGACTCACTAATGAGGTGCAGATATTCTGCCAGGGACTAGGATACAGACAAAATGTAAAATTATTTTTCCATGCAATTTCCAGATTGGCCAGCAGATGGTGCTTGTCAGTGTACTTTTCCACTGAGGTGTTTCAGTCTTGGGTTTCCTGTGTTCCTGTTTTGAATCTCCAGAGGAGAGATTCAAAGTGGGTTCTGCTGGCCAAATTCAGTGAAGAAAAACCATCTAACTCTCCTTCCCTTTTGTCTACATCCCTTCAAACAGCTGACAGGGAGGAAGATGTGTGTTCCCTTCTCCGTCAGCAGCAGTGAGCCAGTGGTTTTACCCCTGCTTAACATCTTGGAAGTGGAGGATGGGAACCCTTCCAGGCTGCCACAGGGGCTTGGTAATTCACATTTATTCCTTCAGCTTCTGCATCTCTCTGTCCCTCACCCTCCTGGGAGTTGTGCAGCATTGCTCTGCTCTGCTGACCCCCAAAGTTGGTCCCTTGGGCAGTTGTTGGCTCTTTCTTTGTTGTTTTTGTGAGAGCATTGGGCTCTGCCTGTTAGTCACTATCTTCCTACAATCCCCAGTGTCTTCTTAATATCCTTAATCTCTTTATCCATCTCATTAAATTTATTAATGAGATTTGTTTGGATATCGTTAATTAGGTCTCTGAAATCCTGGGTTTAGTCTGGAGATTTGATTTGTATGTTTGACTAGGCCATCTCTTCCTGTTTCTTATTATGGTTTCTAAATTTTTTCTCCTGTTTTGGTATTTTTGTTGTTGTTGCTGTTTTTAGTCTTTGCTCAGTTTATCTCTTTAGTCTATGGCTTTCTTATTGGTTGGCTTTTTGTTATAGGTCCTGTTTGACAATTGGTTCAAATTATTTTGAACCCTTATACTTAAGAAATCATTTTTTTCAGCTCTTATCTGATTTTAACACTGAATACATGGTACAATTTTTATTTTTTTTGTTTATATTTTTAATTTAAAAAAAAACTTTAGATTACATAAATGTTACACAAAAAATATAATGTATGCCCCACTCCCTCCCCCTCCCACACTTTCCCACACTGTCAACATTTTTCATTTGTCTGGTACATTTGTTACAATTGGTGAACCCATATGGAAGCATTGCCACTAACCATGTATTGTAGATTACATTATAGTTTACACTCTGTGCCATGAAATTTTGTAAGTTATGACAAAATATATAATGCCTGTATTGATCATTGCAATGTCATGCAGGACAATTCCAGTGTCCCAAAAATGTCCCCATATTACACCTATATTTCCCTCTCCCTCCCCTCAGAACTTCCAGTGGCCACTACCTACACATCAATGATGAAAGTTCTTCCATTGATAGAATCACAATTAATTTATAGTAGAATAATAGTAAGTCTAATTTAGTCCATTGTTCATTCCCAAATCTTGAGGATTTTGGGATGGTGATGTCCCCTCTGCCTCTAATTGAGAGGGACCTTAGGTCCCATGGGGCCGATGGATGGAACTCTCTTGATTGCAGTTGCAGACACTTTCTGTTCCTTGGGATGGGTGTTGTTCATTATTAACACCTTGTTATTTGTTCTGGGTGAGTCCAATGAACTGTAGAGCAGGTGTTGCAACTCTGCTGAGATTTGGGTACAATTTTTGAGATTGCACTATTTGTGCAATTATTTCATCCCCAGGAGCAAGCTTTCTTTCCCCTCTTCCTCCTCTGGGTTTGTTAACTTGTTCTGTTTGTTTTTTATTTGCCTCTGTTATCAGATGGCACTGGTTTCTGGGTTTCTAGGTTCTTGATTTATATTGCATAAGAGAATTTTAAGACATGCCCAGGGTAGGAAAGGAAGTATATAGCTTATTAAGAAACAATAAAATGAGAAAAGTACATGGTCCAGGTATGGACCATGATTGGGCTGCAGAGTGAGATGTTTGCATGGGACTCCAGGTCAGGAAATTTTAAAATCTTTCTTCCTCCCCCTTCATAATGTTGGGGGAAGGCCCCAGCTGTATGCTGTTCTGATTGGTTGCCCCACTGGTCATTTCTCAGGGGCCCAATGGTGCAGGATTTTGAGGGTATCCAGAGCTTTCCCTTGACCCAATGGGATCTCATGGGTCAAACAGAACTTCTTTTTATCAAATGGGATCTCTTGGCTAGGGTCTCACAGGATCTTTCCAGTAGAGTTCTTCTGGGGTTTTCAGGCAGGGTCTCACAGCCATGTGGTCTTTCATCATGTTGTCTGCTGGCCATGCTGTCTGCCAGGTCAGTCACTTGCCCCTTTCATGATACTAACTTGCCTCAACAACCCCCCTCAGAGAGTTTACACCCTTATTGTTAAGGGGGTGCTGAATGGTGATGGTCTTTCTTCTTTAGCCTCTTCCTGCTGGTTAGGAGGAATAGACCCTACCTGAAAAGGTGTAAAATTCTCTGGCTATTCTATTGTGGTTGAGGGAAGATGGGTCTGGCACCCTCGTTGGAAATGGATGAAATCCCCCACATGATATTGATTCTGTAAGAAATAAAATTAAAATTTAAGATTCATATTCCTATTAAAAGGATAAAGAAGATGTGGTTGTCAGGCCCAAAATGGGGGCCAGTATGACATACTGGACCATGAGAGTGATAAAGGTCAAGGAGCCTTCAGAGGCTTTATCCTCCCTAAGTTCATGGGAAATGGCATCCTTTATTGAGTTATTTTATGCTGTTGGTTAACTCTAGGGAGAGATTGCAGTAGACTCACTGGGTTTGGTATAAATTACCAACCCATGTTTTCATTGTGGTGATTATGCCTAGGAAACCTAGGAGAGGTATGAAGAGAGGCACTGATCTAGACAAACTCACAAAGACAGTACAGGCAACAACAAGACAAGCATATGGCAAGCAAAGTAAATACAGTACTTAAGAGTGCCATTCTTTTATCTTATAAGCATATTCATTAACTACTTAGAAAATGAATTGTTCACCAGGACTTTTAAAACATTCATTATCCCTCTTCATATGATCTAGAATAGAAAAGATATCATCATAATCATCAAGCATATATGTACAATACTTAATGCTAGTTAATGAACTAATCAATGCATAAATTTCTCTTTGAGCTTCAGTTGATAGATCTAAGCTCCAGGTGTGCAATAACATACATGTTATCTCTCCATGGGAGCAGCCCATAATGCAATTGTGGTGGTTTGCATTCTACTCACATTACTCTCATAATTATTGCTCCACTTGTTATATCCTTCACACAATGAGCATGCTGCAGCACTGTTGATCCTAGAGAGAAGCTAGGAAGGCAGGGCACCAGTGTTTCACTGGCCTGGTTCATAGTGCCCTTCAGTGCTATGAAACAGAGCCAGTCTGGAGGCAATGTCCATTGTACATCTGGCCATATGGAACCATTGTTGGCTGCTGCAGGAGTCCAAAACTGCAATACACTCTCCATCCTCCTCAGAAGCATAACCAGAGATGTGGTAGATATCTTTATTACTTTTGGGGTCAGTGACCAACCTAACCAATAACTGAAATGGAGAGGCATCCATGCAGGGTATTTGTGCCTGACTTGAATGCACAAGAGAGTTTGGCAATAACATATTTAATGAACTAAAACTATTTTTGTACTTTGCTTTTAACTTTTATACCTTTGCCAAGATTATGTTAATTAACAGGTATTTTACTTTACAGTACAGGAAAAACTGCCTTCTTCATTATTTTGTGAAAATCTAAGTTTCCTAATGGAATCAAGATCATCTTTCCTTACCACCATGTCAGGGGTGCAGCACATGGAACATGCATATCTCCTCATGTTAGCTCGAAATTTAGGGTCAGCTGCTGGAATTCCTCAGTAAATTCAACTGGGTCTTCCTAAAATCATCCCACCTGTTGCTTTTTATTTTTATATTGAGCTAAATCTTTCAGGGAGAAGGGAACATTGACCCTAATTTTAACTGCCTCTCCAATTGTTACTTCACTTATGGGGCAGAGGCTGTTCTCAGGTCCCTTGGTAGGGTGGAAAGATGTCCAACTCCTGGTGACTCCTACTGAACTAGTTATGGGCTGTGGAGGCTGGGCATGAGTCCAAGGGAGACTTAGGTTCAGGGGACCCTAGGCTTGGGGACTTAGGCTTCAGAATATCAGGCTCCAGAAACTGAGATACAATGTTGGGGATAACTGAGGAGGGGAACATCTAGGATATCACACTCCTTCTCAGGTTTTCTCTTTTCTGGGGATGGTTTCACGTCCAGAGCATAACACAATCTACAAGACCCATTTAAACTTGTATTCTGAGATAGAGCCATAAACAGTTGAGCATATGGAATCTCTGACTGTTTCCCTTCCCTTTTACACAGGAGGTCTAACTGGAAAATAGGGTTATTATTTACAGTGCTGTTGGCAGGCGATTGCTGGCCATTTTCAAGGCCATATGGAATCTCTGACTGTTTCCCTTTCCTTTTACACAGGAGGTCCAACTGTAAAATAGGGTTACAATTTAGAGTGTCATTTCCAAGGCCATACTGTGGCCATACTGTGTTACAGAAGAAGATCAGTTTCTCCTTTCTCAACCCTTCAGTGAGCAAGGTCTGGTACACTAGAGACCATGACACTTATTCTGGGAAAAATGAAAAAGTGTTTGTCAGCCAATCTGGTGTCCCAGGGCCTGAGTCTGAATAAATTATTACACTCCAAGCTGCACCTCCCCAAATACTTGTCCCTCTATAAAGCTAGGGGATGCTGACCAGTCAAGAGTCACATAAGCTTTGGGAGACATTAGGAGCTGCTGCTCAATTCACCTCCCAAGTCTCAGAGCCCTTTGCTGCTGGGCATTGCCAGGGTGATCTGGACTTGGGAGATGCGTGGACCTAGTTTCCAGAGATTGAAGCTACCAAGCCACATGTGTGATTTTTCCTAGAAAAGAGGCTGGCTTGAATTTTTTTTTTTGCCTATTAAGTGGTCTTATTTTATGACCATGGTCAGGGAGTTTCACAGTTAGACCAAATATTAAAAGTAATTGTTGGCTCTCTCTGCTTAGAGGGGTCCACACCAAGACTTTCTCTCCCATTTCTCAGTAAGCTCTGTTCTTTCCTCCATTTCCCAAATAAATTATTTTTACTGGCCTAACTAAAAAAACAAAAACAAAAACAAATAAAAGTAATTGTTCTGCCTTGCCAGCCAATAACCCTGGGGGGGTGGATGCTGACACAATGTGAAGGCATTCCAGGAGCTGAGAAGGAACAGAACTTCCCTGCACTACCATGGGTGGCATGAAGGACTTGCTAGTAAGTGTATTTTCAGTTATTGCAGTGGCTTCTGACAGGTTCCTCTGCTATGAAGCTGCTTTTTGTTATTGATATCAATTTAGGCTTCTAATTAATAATGGTTTTCTGGAGTTATTCATTTAAATACTTCATATTAGACAATGTTTTTTATAAACTTCTTATAATTAACCGTAACCACATAGACTAGTTGCTTTACATTTAAATAAGCTTATTAAATTACAGTTAGTAACCAATGAAATTTACTTTATCTTAATTTCATTAAACACGAACTTACAATTTTCATCATCTTAAAGATTTAATACATAAAATGTTAATTTGTTTACTTGGCATTCTATAAACCTAGGGAGACACCACCCAAGCTAAATAAAATTGAAATCATTATACTTAATGCAAGGAATGTTCTTTTTCCTTCCTTTATAGGAGGTTAAAGCCTCTGTTCCTTTAAAAAAATGCTAAAACCATGAATAATTTTAAAAAGCATACTGACTGCTGGATTCTGGAATATATTATAATTGTTTAATTTGGTTTTTAGATAATTATTATTTTTTTTTTATTTATCCCCCCTTTCCAGATTGTTTTCTCATCTGTCTGCCCATTGTTTGCTCACCTTCTCCAGTAGGCACCAGGAACCAAACCCTGGTCCTTCTGATGTAGGAGGTGAGTGCCCAACAGCTTGAACCACATCTGCACCCCATGGGTTGCAGCATCTGCTGGCTTGGGGCATCTGTTCATTTAAGCATCTGCTTGTTTCAGCAGGTGTAGCTTCTAGCTTGTTGTGGCAAGTGCAGTGTCTGATTATCTTCTTTAGGAGGCAACAGGACCTGAACCTGGGACCTTCCATGTGGTAGGCAGGTGCCCAACTGTTTGAACCTCATCCACTTCCCAAATTTGTTTTAAAGATCTTTCCATAACTTTCAAGAACTTTTCCTTTACTTACCGAAATTTGGTACCGGGACTATTAACCACATTTATTTAAAGACTCTTAAAAGGTTTAAATTGGGGATTTACAGGATAAACTACGATTCTTAATTTCCCAGCCTAGTAGATAAAAATTTTACATGAAACTTACATTTCATCCCAAGGTATGAAAATATACACTGAACAAACAGAAATAGAGAGTTAGACACAAAAGAACACAATTTACTAATGCTACATATAATTCTCATACTCTTACAAAATAAGTTTAACATAAAATAACATTATATTTGAAAGATCTCTTTGAAGGCTATTTCTAATTACTCTGCACTGTGACCATGCAGATTTGCACAAGAATTTCATTCCTTTTAATTATTGACTTATAACCAAATTGTTCCTAATGCTTTAAAATGCAGTTTACATTTTCCTTTACTTCAGAGCTTCGCTTATTTCCCAGTTTGACTTTGACAGACCTTGGATGAGAAACACTCATTCCAGTGTACACACACCGAGGTCATTGAAGCCTCAGGGAAGCCTGGTTTTTCTCATGACTTGCTGCTTTTAGGAACAGCAATTCTCAAGGTGGGAGACCCCTGACTCCTCAGTCCTCAGAGATAATATTTGGCAATCATATATCTGATAAAAGTTTAATATCCATGATATTTAAGTAGATCATACAACCCAGCAACAAAAAGATAAAGCATACAATTAGAAAATGGTCAAGAAACTTGAAAAGATAATGGTCCAAAGAAGAAAACCAATGGCAAAGAAACACATGAAAAAAGTTCAACATCATTAGCAATTAGGAAAATGCAATCAAAATTACAATGAGATATCATTTCACACCGATTAGACTGCCTGCTATTAAAATGCCAGAAAACTGTAAATGTTGGAGAGGATTTGGAGTGATAGGAATGCTTATTCATGGTTGGTGACCATGTAGAATGCTACAGACACTGTGCAGGACTGTTTGGCACTTCCTAAGGAATTTGAATATAGACTTACCATGGGACCCAGCAATACCATTACTAGATATACACCCAGAAGAACTGAGAGCAATTACACAAATGGGTATCTGCACACCAATGTTCATAGCAGCATTATTCATGATAGCCAAAATTTAGTACAATACAGGCGTCCACCAATTGATGAATGGATAAACAAATTATACTGTTTATAATGATGGAATATTTTGCAGTGGTAAGAATAAATGAAGCCATGAAACATATGACAACATGGATGAAACTGGACAAGCTTATATTGAATGAATCAAGAAAGACACAAAAGGACAAAGACTGTACGATTGCCATATTATAAACTAAATATATTATGTGAAATATGAACATGTTTAGAATTGCATATATAAGACAATTTTTCTTTGAAACTGAACTAATGTAATTTAATACTACAAAATGTTAATATCAGACAAAAAATTATACTAAGTGAAGGAGACTAGACACAGAGTACTACATAGTTTATAATTCCATTTATATAAAATGTAAATATTAATCAATTTAAAAAGATGAAAGGAGATTAGTGTTTATATAGATCTGAGGAAGGAATGCTAAGGGGTGTGGAGTCTTTCTTTTTGGAGTAATGAAATTGTTCTAAGTTTTTTGAGATGATGAATGTACAACATGTGGTTATACTAAAAGCCATTGATTATACACTTAGGATAAAATAGCCAGAAATACCAACTATGGACAGCAGGAGAAACTTAGAGAGACAGAAAGATAAAGAATATTCTTGTTTGTTTCCCTGTTTTTTGTTCATTATTATTGAAATAATGAAAATGCTGTAGCAATGATTGAAGTGATGGACACACAATTGTGTGATTATAGCAAATACCAATGATTGTACACTTTGGATGAATTGTATGTTTATTAATATGTATCAATAAAATCAATTGTTAAAAAATGATGCATAATAGTCAATGCAGATAACATATTTTGAAGTCATGTCATTAAAATAGCAAATAGTTATATTACCAATTACTTTATAAACTTTACAGTAAAGTACTGATACTGGATTATATATGTCGAAAGAACAAAAAAGAACGTTCTGAAATATGTGTATATTTTCAAGGCAATTTAATAACTTGCTAAAGAGTTTGTCCAAACAACACAGAAGCTGATTGTTTGGTAGATGGTGACTGAAACACTCAATTGCAAAAGGGAGAAAGTTCACTCATGTACTTTCTTTCTTGCTTTAAAGTGATGGGGTGCACGTAGGTTAATGGCCCACATTCAAAAGGTAAAACTGCAGAACTAATAGAAAATGTAGAAATCATTGTAAATTTGCATTGGTGAAATAAACTCCCTGAACAATATCTAAACCAACAAAATACTGGTAAGATAATATGCTGATGATAAAATAAATGTTATCTCTATTAGGAAGGGCACATAGACAAAGTTTACAGGTGACTGGAACAATAGGAGATGTTTTCCCATGCTCCAAATTGAAAATGAATAAATATATGTTAACACATACTAATAAAACCACTTTCGAATCCAAGGAATAAGGAAAGAAACCCAAAAAAGGTGGACAAAATTGTCATTGAAAAAGTAATTCTCATAAGGGTATTATTAGAATCTATAATTCATCTCATGAAAAATGAAAACACAGGCCAAAACACATTATAAGAAGAGCAAAAATTGAAAGCTTTTTCATGTTATTTCAAGGATATCATGAAAGCACAATGTTGACACATTGCTGATAAGATTATAAATGGGCAAAGGTGTTAATGAAAAGGAAATCATTTAATAAGCCAAGGGTTGGAACAATTTAGGTAGTCATGGATTAGGAAATGGATAAACAAGGTAGGTACTATCAAGTAAACTACAGTAGTCAGAACAGCAAAAAACATTAGTTATACTTCAGCAAACCTTACTGATCTATGAAGTAATTAAACAAATAAAAATTACTGAATGAGATTTACTTCATAATAATATTTAATAGAATTAACAAAACATATCAAATACATACTGATAGTCACATTCACAATTATTTAAGCTTTATGTAGTAATTTTATGATGGGCAATGCATGTGGATTTTGTACAATTAGGGTATTAAACCATGATTGTTATAGTCTTACTCAATTCAAATTTAATTATTAGAAGAGTTGAAGGTTATCTATTTATCTGGACATTAGGAAAGAGTAAAAGCTTTTTATATTTGTTATTATAATCACAAACATACACATACAAACCTCTGGAATGATAACAAATAACTCTATAAAGAATTAAGCATTACATAAACAAAAATTCTACAAGAAGTTATTATTATTTTTTTGAGTATTGCAAACAAAATGATTTCTATCATGAAGAAATAAGCCTGCATAAACACTGGATTTTCTTCACATATCTGCCATCATCACCAGCCTGTAATGGACCTGACCTTTTTAATCTACCACACTGTGTGCGTTATCAAATGATCTCATGTACAGGAATGACAATGCCTAAATTCAACATTACCCTACAATCATGTTCTTATCCTTTTTCACTAAAAATGATTAATATTGAGCTTAGGCATCAAATCTTTATTACAGCTTTTAGTCTTCTATGATAGGGATTTTAAAATATTTTCTTTTCATTCTTTGTCTGCATGTCTACAAAATGGTAGATTGTTGCTTTCTGAGTGTGAGTAACACCTGCCTTCTTTCTCCCCACTGCTATCTCTATAACATGGCAACCTGAGATACATTTTAGGTTGCACATAGATAGGAATATGGATTGATGTATTTACAAGTTTAAGGACTTCTGTATGTTATTATCTACAAACAATACACATTTTAGGATGACAGATAAAATGTGTAAATTATAATGAAAAAACATCCCAGATTCAAGCACATATATCTATATGTGTTCATAGAATAAACATGAAAATATACACAATTTTATTAGATAGAAAAACAGAAAAGATAGTGCACATATTTGAAGGCAGAATGAACTGACTTTTCATTGCAGCTTTCCAAACAAAGCAGTGTGAACATAGCAAAGTGTTTAACCTTTCTGGATCTTTCTTCAATTAAAACATAATGAAGATATTACGATGACAACAGAAATCCAATATTCAATCCTAACTATTTGACATTTGAAAAAGTCATTACAAGACATAATTATTCATTTTATTGGAAGAAAGTATCTGCTCAAAGACTAACTACTGTTAATGTGCTTAAATATCTCCCTGATTCTTAAAAAAACCCACAAATGTGTAAAAATTTTTATTTTACCTAAATTTTAGGGTATTATTTTGTTTACAGTATTTTTCCTTGATTATTATTATATCATTTGCCATTAAAAATGAAAC
Source organism: Cabassous unicinctus (assembly GCA_029593785.1). Taxonomy (NCBI): domain Eukaryota; kingdom Metazoa; phylum Chordata; class Mammalia; order Cingulata; family Chlamyphoridae; genus Cabassous; species Cabassous unicinctus. Next base: position 3,614 of record JAQZBX010027804.1, on the reverse strand, counting down.
ACTTTAAGTAAACTTGAAATACCTACTAAACATTCCTCCCAAAGCCCTTTTAATTTCTCTGTTCTTCAGGCTAAAGGTGATGGGGTTAATGAAGGGAGCACCATGGAGTAGAACATGGCCATGATGAGGGTGTGGATTGTTGATTCATTTGAGATGGGGCCCAAACAAGCAAGTAATCCAGAAATGATAAAATAAAAGTAGCTATTTGGGGAGAGCAGTTTGACAAGGCTTTGTTCCAGGCTTCCACAGAACACATCTGGAGGACATTTGAAAAGCTGTAATATATGAGGTAAATAAGATGACAAAGCTGAGTAAGACAAGGCAAGAATTTACAGCAAGTGTTATAGACTCAGAAAACTGCATGACTGGAGATGAGATGCACATAGCTCGAGGGATGTCACAGAAATATTGATGGATCACCTTGGATGCTGTGAAGGGAAGCCTGAATTTGGTACCTGTGTGGATCACAGAATAGACCAGCTCAACAGTCATGAGCCACCACTATATATATGCACAATGTGGTATCATGGTTACCCCATAGTGCATAGGGTGGGAAATGGAAATATAGTGGTCATAAGACATCAACACAAAGAAAAATAATTCTGTGGATCCAAATATAGGAAAATCTGAGCAGCACATTTTTTTAGAGAAATCAAATTGCTGCCTGTCAGAGAATTCACAGCAGATTTGGGAACAGTAAATGAGATAAAACACAAATCTAACAAGGATAAATTCAATATAAAGAAACACATGTGAGGTGAAGATGTGGGCTCATTAAAATAATAGTAATGGTCATAATATTCTCAGTCAGGTCTCCCTAAAAATCACAAAGAATAGTATACCTTGCATGACTAGGAGCTCCCAAGAGCTTGAGATATCAATAAGGAGGAATTTTGTGATAATGGTGAAATTGCCCATGTATTTTATTTTGTTTTATTTTGTGTTGTTTCCTTTTTGCCAACTGTTTCCACTTATTCTACATCCTTGTAGTTTCCTGTGCTCCCTTGAAAAATATTAAGACCATAGAAAGGAAAGAGAGTAGAAGAGAAAAAGAATAATAGTAATACTAAAAAAAGATAGAAAATGAACCATAAAAAAGCCAGGAAAATAAATAAATAAGAGTGAAAATCATAAAAATAAAAAAGAATAAGAATAAAAATGGTGGAACAAAAAAATGAAAAATAAAATAAATAGAATAAAATAAAAGACTGGAAAGATCTCCTTCATGGGTGATGCCCAGCTTTCTCCTGGTCTGAGGAGAGATTGTTTAAAATTCTGAACATATCCAGTGATTATTTTCTTTCTCTTCAATATCAAATCATCAACACATGATGTATAAGAAATTTTTCATATTGTCTAGTGGTTTTGAACACTGCACAGCTGTGGCTGATTTTCTTCATGTACCAGCAAACTAGGATGACTTCTGATATCTCCCATCTATGGTGAAATGATCTAAAAACTGTTTCTGTAACAAAGTTAATGAATAGTTCTACAGATCTACCAAGAATGGTTTTATTCCAAATAAGATCACAAGATTATTCCTCATCATTCTATTATTTTAGTCCTTTTATAAGACATACATGTAAATTCTTTCTTTTCCTCTTTGTAACATCATTTATTTAATTTATTCATGTCAGTGTGTATCCAGAATTGCCCTGCTATCACTCTGTTTTACCTTCTCACCTGCACACAGTATCAAAGGAAAGCATTCCACCTAAATTTCCTCCTACACAAATCAACCTTTCACCTTCAGGCATGGCAGGGCTAATTGTTTTTCTCTATCATTTCAATTATGTGTGGTTTCTTCTAATTTCTGCACTTTTCAAAGTAGAGAAACAATTTAAGCAGATCATTTTATTAACTACCAAAACTTTACTGGGTGGTTACAATGATACGAGTGACCACTGTCCTCACTGTCCCTGTTCAGTGGTGGTAATAATCATCGTTTTGTGATACCATCACCACCATCCATTACCAAAATTTTTCTATCATCCCAAACAGAAACTCTGTATCAATTAAGCACTAACTCCCCATTTGCTAACTGCAACCCAGGCCCTGGTAACTTGTATTCTAGTTTCTGACATTGTAAATTTGCATATTTTAATTTTTTAACCAGTGATATCATGGAATATTTATCTTTTTGGCTCTCGCTTATTTTAATTATCATGATGTCGTCAAACTCGTGCATTTTGTTGCATGCATGAGTACTTAATTGCTTTTTGTGATGGAAGAATATTCCTTTTTGTGTATTTATTACCTTTTTTTAAACATTCATGTGATGATGGATTTTTGGATTGCTTCTATTTTTGCCAATTTTGAATAATGCCACTATGAACATTGATGTGAAAATATTTGTTGAAGCCCCTGGTTTCAATTCTTTAGGATATTTATCTGGAATTGGGATTGCCAGGTGATAAACCTAACTTTCATTTCCACAGCAGGTACACCAGCATCCTTTCACTTTCTCATCAATGAACATGTGTACAATTTCTCCACATCATCTCTAAAGTTTGTTATTTTCTGTTTTTCATAGTAGGCATTCTAGTGGCTATGAAATTTTATCTCATTGTTCCTTTGATTTGCATTTTCCTAATGATATTGAGGTTTTGCATCTTTTCTTGTGCTTATTGAGTATTTATCTATTTTCTTTTGAGAAAAATCTATTCTAATTTTGCTCTTTAATTTAATTGGGTTCTATGTCTTTGTTGTCAATTTTTAAGATTTCTTTATACAATCTTGATAATAAACCCTTTGATAAATAATTTCTAAATATTTTTACCATTCTGTAGATTTGCTTTACATTCATGATAAACAATTTTTCTTAATTTTTCTGAATTCCCATTTATCACTTTGTTATCTTTTGCCTTTGGATTTTGGTATAAATGTAAAGTTTTCCCTATATTTCCCTCTAAGAGTTTGTCTTATTTTCCTGCCTGCTAAAGCAATTAGTATAAAATTGTTTGGATTAAACAACAGGATTTTATTTGCTCACTGATTTGGACTGGTACAAGTCCAAAATCAAAGCATTAGAAAGTTGATACTTTTTCCCCAAGTCTGGGGTGTTCTTGTTCTTGTTGCAGTGATCCATCACCTTGACTTTTCTGTCACATGGCAATGCACATGGCCTGGTCATCTTCCTTTCTATTCATGGTTCCATTGATTTCCATCCTCTACATTGCTTTTCTCTATATATCTATATTTAATTCTACTTATAAAAGATGGAAGTAATTGTATTACTGTCGTGGTTCAGCCGAGGCATGAGGGAGCAAGACTGAAGGTGGTTAAGGGGAGTTGGCGAGAGTGATGAGTTGTATACCAGATTGAGTGAGAATTGACGACTGACTTTATTGTAGGATAAGCTCAGTTTTTATATTTTATTTTTTGGCAAGCGTAAGCATTCTCTTTGAAGTTATGTAAGGTTGTAGATGTTATATAGACTTGAGATAAGTGCTTTCAGTTTTATGGTGACAGGATGTTAACTTTTTAGGAACAGTAACTTATGGCATAGTAGTTCTTGTTCTGATGTTTAAGATTAGATATGCTAGACTTTATGTTTTTAGCTAAAGAGTTATCAAGATTTTGAACTATCTTTTAGGCAGTAGTTTTCTGCTTGT
>JAQZBX010027803.1:0-28154 GCA_029593785.1 Cabassous unicinctus | reverse complement strand
TAGTTTGTTGTTGTTTTTCCAATTCCTCCAATTGTGCAGTTAGGTCTTCAATTTTAGCTCTTTCTTCTTTTTTAATATATGAATTTATGGCTATGAACTTCCCTCTCAGGACTGCTTTCACTGCATCCCATAGGTTTTGATATGTTGTGTTGTCATTTTCATTAGCTTCAAGGTAGTTGCTGATTTCTTTTGAGATTTCATCCTTGACCCACTGTTTTTCTAAGAGTGTGTTGTTTAACTTCCATATCCTTGTGCCTAACCTGTTTCTCTGTCCTTTAGTGATTTCCAATTTCATTCCGTTGTGGTCAGAAAAATTACTTAGTATTCCAGTGCCTTGGAGGGGTCCTAGAGGCCAAAGGGGTATGAGGGTTGGGTGGAGAAGAGTTACATATAGTATGGTAGGGAAATCCATGTCAGATTTTGTTTTAAGAAAAGGTATTAGAAATTAATATGGATAACTACTGTCCATGTCTATTTATGAGATTAGACATTTTACTTTGTTCTCACATTGGTATGAAAAAGTTCAGATTTTTACCTGAGTAAATGTGCGGATAATACACCTCAGCAAAAATAAAACTTAAATGTAAAGAGAGAATTTTAGTTAATCATTTTAGAATTTATTCCATCTAAGACTAGTGTCTAAAAATCCCTATGTTCAATAAGATTGGTACTATACACACACACACACAAATTAACCTTTTCTTGATGTGTCAATTTAACTGTTGATCTCAATATCCCAGAATCTTGATATATTGAGTTTTAATTTGTTAGCATAGATAGCCTGGGAAATAATCTAGATAACCATTGATGTTTCATTTTATTTCATACAGAAGAAATCCACTGCATCTAAAGAGTCTATAAATCTACTTGCCATTAATCTGTCTTCCTCTTCAACCATTGCATTGTACACTCCCCCTATAGCTGCCATAAAATTCCATGACAGCTACAATACACACTATAATATATTACACTTACTGAACTCTCCTGCATTTTTCTCCTTTGGGCATTTCTTTTACTTTTGCTTTCAAGAGTGCCTCCTCTAATTTCTACCTTTCTATCTCTTCCTTGAAATAAATTATAATATAATGCAGAATGCAACAAGGGCTAAAATGGTACTTTGAGAATATGCTTCTGGAAGAGAGGAGGATGACTAATGAAATCCAAAAAGGGAGGAGTTAAGGTTATTTTTCCAAAGGATATTATAAAAATCAGGCTTGAATATTTAAGGAATAGTATATCACTGGTGGAAGAAGCACCATATACAAAGGGAGGTGTGAGCAGGATTACTTGGAAAGCTGTCATATGTTAGTAAATGCGTTAGACACTTAGTCTATGGGCTCTTATTTAACAATTCAAAAATCCTTCAATTTACATATTAAATAATTAATAGATATAAAACTGTGGCTCATAATTCTTAAGCTTGCATTAACTTATGTCAGAACTGGAATTTGAAATTCTTTCAACTACCAAAAATCCATGCTGTTTTGTTTCCTGTAATGGTTTGGTGTTGTATATACTCCCAAAACTCATGTTCTTAAACTTAATCCATTCCTATGAGTGTGAACCCATTGTAAGTAGGACTTTTTGATGAGATTACTTCAGTTAAATTGTGGCCCACCTCAATCAGCATGGGTCTTAATCCTATTACTGGAGTCCTTTATAAGAGAATGAAATTCAGAGAAAGCCACAGAGGGAGCAGACAGGCTGAACATCAGTGGAACCCAGAATAAAAAGGAGTGACCCTGTGCCTTGCCATGTGACCACCTAAGGAGCACAGATGTCATCAGTCAGCCACAGAACATCACAGTCTTTGGGGAGAAAGCATTGCCTTGATAATGCCTTGACTTGGAATTTTTCCTAGCCTCAAAATCATGAGGCATTAAATTCCCATTGTAGAAGCCATACATTTGCATGGTATTAGCATGAGCAGACAGAAAATTAAAACATTCCTTAATAACAAGCTATTGACAAAGATCATGTAAATTTAAGATTATGCATGCAAAGTGATGGCACAATTCAGTATGTCCAAGCTGAATGTTACATGGGTACAGTATCTAAGATTGAAAAGGAGATATATGTTCAACCAGAACTAGGATATTTTATATTGTGTATTTCTATTGTTGATGAGGCATAGGAGTTTAAGGATTGAAAGTATACAAGGTGTGATGGTTAGGCTAATGTGTCAACTCAGCCAGGTAATTGTGTCCAGGTGTTAGGTCCAGCAAACACTGGGCTAATTGTAATACAAGTGAATTTATGGACTTCAATCACCAGTGAGTTTACTGCATGGATCATTGATTACATCTGCATCAATCAGGAGATTGCATCAGCCTTGGGTGGTGTTTTTATCCAATCAGTTGAATATCTTAAAAGGGGACGTGATTTTAATATTGAGAGAGAATATCTCACCTCATCTTTGGACAGCCAACTTCTCCCAAAAACTCATCAAGGACCTTTCATTGGACTGTCACTGGAGCCCCTGATTGCAGCCCCTGCAGAAACTGGACTTGTGCATCCCCACGGTCACATGACAGACTTTTATAAAATCTTACATTGACAGATATCTCCTGTTGATTCTGTTTCCCGAGAGAACCCTGACTAATGCAGCTTGGTATTGGGAGTGATTCCTGAGGAACAGAGTCTTTAAAATGTGATGTCTGAGGTGGTTCTGGGAGTTTTGTAATTGGCTGTCTACCCTAATTGGACTCAGGGGTACTAATGCTTGCTTTCCAATAATGAAGAGGTTGCTAACCATCCATGGCATGAGCTGGCAATAGAAATATGCAAAATGGCATCACTGGATTCCATTACTTCCATGCTACAAGAAGCAAGGATCTGGGTGAGAGTGTTTTCAACACCTTAACAGAATTTTCTGGAGTCAAAAAGTATAATGATGTTGGCTGGCTCCTCCTAGATACTCTGGATACAGTTACAAAAGAAAGAGATGAGCTAAAGTCTTCAAATTTGAAACTTAATTGCTGCAAGAATGATAAGAAAGTTTCTACATGTGCCTTGAAACAAAATATTGTCTCCTGTATCCACAGAATTGAGATATCGGAGAATCAAACCCTGACTCGCATTGTATGAGTAGCAGAATTACACAAAGAACTAAAATTTTAACCCTGCAGGGATTCTTCAATTAAAATGAATGCATTGATTACAAAGGAATGGAACCCGAAGGATTGGGATGGAGACATATGGGATGATAATATTGGTGGGGACATTGGAACTCTAAATTCTGCTGAGACTTTACCAGATAAATCTGTGATGGCCTGCCCTGTGGAGACCAAACCATGTAAACCTTGTATCATTCAGCCTCCAGCCTGTCCCAGGCAGTCCAGAACTCCTTCCAGCCCTGAGGTAGGTATCAGCCAAATGGAAGCCTGCACTGCCCAGCCTCTGGCCTGCCCCAGGGGGTACGGACCTCCTCTCAGCCACAAGGCAGGTACCAGCCAAACTCCAGCATGCACTGCCCAACTTTCAGTCTGTCCTGAGGAATTTGCCTTCCAACCTCTGCTTGAAGAGATTAATCCTGTCTCACCAGAAGAAAATGCAAAGGAATGCCCTGAGGTCAGTAGCCTGCAAGACATCTCTAATCCTTCTCTTTACCCACCCCCACCATGCCTCTTGTCTTCGAGACCTATTACTAGACTAAAATCACAACAAAGCCCCAAAGGTGAAATACAAAGTGTGACCAATGAGGAACTATGCTATACTCTGAAAGAACTGCATGAGTTTTCCAACTTAATAGACAGAAATCAGGGGAATATATGTGGGAATGTATACTAAGGGTATGGGATAATGGTGGAAGGAATATAAAGTTGGATCAGGCTGAATTTATTAATATGGGTCCACCAAGCATGAATTCTGGATTCAATACTGTAGCTAAAGGGGTTAGAAAGGGCTCTAACAGTTTGCTTGGGTGGCTTACTGAAACATGGACCAAATGATGGCCTAGCATGTCTGATGATGAGATGCCCGATTTGCCATGGTATACAGTAGACAAGGGGATACAAAGACGTAGAGAGATTGGATTGCTAGAATGGATTTACCATTTGAGACTTGCCCACCCATCCCAGGAATGTCCAGAGGACACACCTCTAACCAGGACTGTGAGGAATAAATTTGTATGACTAACTCCATCTTCTCTGATGAGTTCTGTGGTTGCTCTTCTCTGCAATCCAGATATTACTGTAGGGAGGGCTGTAATGGAATTGGAATCTTTAAAAATTATGGGGATGATTGGATCTTGGTCTGGTAAAAGTCAGGTATCGGCAGTTATCACCACAGGCAAGGTGGGCGTGGCTACCGAAATGAAAGACATATTCAAAACAACACACAGAACAGTACGAGTCCCATGGAGTTATGGCATTGGCTAATAGATCATGGGATACCTAGAAGTGAAATACATGGGCAGTCTACTAAATTTCTTCTGGATCTATATTAGCAGAAGAGTTCTAGGTTGAGTTAACAAAACACTAACTCAAATTACAAATGCAGAGAATCACAGCCCCTTAATCAATTCCCAGACTTGAGACACTTTACAAACCCAGAGCCCCTTGAATGAATAGAAGGCCAGGTCCCCTTGGGGAAGGATCCATTAAACTGCCAAAATTTTGTACTGTTAATCTTCCTCCCACCTTTCCCCAGGGAGACCTACGGCTTTTTGCCAGAGTCACTGCACATTGGAGAAAAGGAAATGATCAGACATTTTGGGGATTATTAGACACTGGCTCAGAAGTCACCTTAATTCCAGGAGACCCAAAATGTCACTGTGATTCACCAGTCAGAGTAGGGGCTTATGGAGGTCAAGTGATTGATGGACTTTTAGCTCAGATCCATCTCACAGTTGGTCCGGTGTGTCCCCAGACTCATTCTGTGGTTATTTTCCCAGTTCCAGAATGCATAATTGGAATAGACATACTCAATAACTGCCAGAATCCTCACATTGGATCCCTGACTTGTGGAGTGAGGGCTATTATGGTTGGAAAGGTCAAGTGGAAGCTTCTAGAACTGCCCCTGCCTAGCAAAATAGTAAATCAAAGGCAATACCAGATTCCTGGAGGGACTGCACAGATGAGTGCCACCATCAAGGATTTGAAGGATGCAGGGGTGGTGATTCCCACCACATACTCATTCAGCTATCATATTTGGCCTGTGCAGAAAACATGGATCTTGGAGGATGACAGTAGATTATCATAAACTTAACCAGGTGGTGATTCCAATTGCAGCTGTTGTCCCAGATATGGTATCATTGCTTGAGCAAATCAACACTTTCCCTAGTACCTGGTATGCAGCTGTTGATCTGGCAAATGATTTTTTCTCAATTGCCATTAGTAAGGACCACCAGAAACAGTTTGTTTCAGCTGTCAAGGTCAGCAGTATACCTTCACTGTCCTGCCTCAGGGTATATCAGCTCCTCAGCCCTATGTCATAATATTGTCTGCAGGGATCTTGATCATCTCTCCCTCCCACGAGACATCACACTGGTCCATTATACTGATGATATCATGTTGATAGGACCTACTGAGCAAGAAGTAACAAAGGCTCTAGATTTATTGGTAAGACATTTGCATGAGAGAGGATGGGAGATAAATCCAACAAAAATGCAGGGTCTTTCCACAACAGTGAAATTTCTAAGTGTCCAGTGGTGTGGGGCCTGTCGAGATATCCCTTCTAAAGTAAAGGATAAGCTGTTGCACCTGGCCCCTCCTATGACCAAAAAAGAGGCACAACGCTTAGTTGGTCTCTTTGGATTTTGGAGACAACACATTCCTCATTTGGGTGTGCTACTCTGGCCCATTTACTAAGTGACCAGAAAAGCTGCTAATTTTGATTGGGGACTGGAACAAGAGGAGGCCCTGTAACAGGTTCAGGCTGCGGTGCAAGCTGCACTATCACTTGGACCATATGATCCAGCAGATCCAATGGTGCTGGAAATTTCAGTGCCAATTAGAGATGCTGTCTGGAGCCTTTGGCAGGCCCCCAGAGAGGAATCCCAATACGGACCCTTAGGATTTTGGAGCAAAGCCTTGCCATCCTCTGAAGATAACTACTCCCCTTTTGAGAAGCAGCTTTTGGCTTGCTACTGGACCTTAGTAGAGACTGAGTGTTTAGCCATGGGCCATCAAGTTATCATGAGACCTGAGTTGCCTATCATGAGCTGGGTATTGTCTGACCCACCAAATCTTGAAGTTTGGCATGCACAGAAGTGCTCCACAATAAAGTGGAAGTGGTATATATGAGATAGGGCTCAAGCAGGTCCTGAAGGCACAAGTAAGTTACATGAGGAAGTAACTCAAATGCCCATGGTCACCACCCCTGCCATGTTACCTTCTCTTTCCCAGCCCACAGCTTTGGCCTCTTGGGGAGTCCCTTACAATCAGTTGACTGAGCATGAGAAAACTTGGACCTGGTTTACCCAAAAATGGATAGCTGTGGCACTGCAGCCTTTTTCTGGAACACCCTTGAAGGATAGCAGTGAGGCCAAATCCTCCCAGTGGGCAGAACTGGGAGCAGTGCACCTAGTTGTTCGCTTTGCTTGGAAGAAAATATGGCCAGAGGTGCTTTTGTACACTGATTCATGAGCTATTGCCAATTGTTTGACTGGATCGTTAGGGACTCAGAAGGAACATGATTGGAAAATTGGTGACAAGGAGGTCTGGGGAAGACCTATGTGGATAGACCCTTCTGAGTGGGCAAAAATCATGAGAATATTTATGTCCCACATGACTGATCACCAGAGGGTGGCTTTAGCAGAGGAAGAATTTAATAATCAAGTGGATAAGAAGACCAGCTCTGTGGCTAATTCTCAGCCTCTTTCTCCAGCCTTTTCTGTCATTGCCTAATGGGCTCATGAACAAAGTGGCCATGGAGGTAGGGATGGAGGTTATGCATGGGCTCAGCAACATGGACTTCCCCTCACCAAGGCTGACTTGGCTATAGCCACTGCTGAATGCCCAATCTGCCAGCAGTAGAGACCCACACTCAGCCCCAGATATGGCACCATTCCTCGAGGTGACCAGTCTGCTACCTGGTGGCAGGTTGACTACATTGGGCCACTTCCACCATGGTAGGGGCAGTGATTTGTTTTAACTGGAATAGACACATACTCTGGCTATGGGTTTGCATTTCTGGCACGCAATGCTTCTTCCAAAACTACCATCCCTGGACTTACCAAATGTCTTATCTACCACCATGGCATTCCACACAGCATTGCTTCTGATCAAGGAACCCATTTCACAGCAAATGATGTGCAGGAATGGGCACATTCCCATGGAATTCACTGGTCTTACCATGTTCCCCATTACCCTGAAGAACCTGGATTAATAGAACTATGGAATGGTCTTTTGAAGACTCAATTATGGCATCAACTAGGTGGCAATACCTTGCAGGGCTGGGGCAGTGTTCTCCAAGAGGCTGTATGCTCTGAATCAGCATCCTCTCTATGGTGCTGTTTCTCCCATAACCAGAATTCATGGGTCCAGAAACCAAGGGGTGGAAATGGGAGAGGCACCACTCACTATTACCCCTAGTGACCCACCAGGAAAATTTTTACTTCCTGTCCCTGCAACCTTAAGCTCTGCTGGTCTACAGGTTTTAGTCCCAATAGCAGGAGTGCTGCCACCAGGGAACACAACAATGATTCCATTTAACTGGATGTTAAGACTGCCATCTGGCCATTTTGGGCTCTTCTTACATGTGACTCAACAGGCAAAGAAAGGAATTACTGTACTGGCTGGGGTGATTGATCCTGAGTATCAAGGGGAAATAGGACTACATCTACATAATGGGGGTTAAGAAGAGTTTGCCTGGAATGCAGGAGATCCTCTAGGGCATCTCCTAGTACTGCCATGCCCTGTGATTAAAGTCAATGGTAAATTGCTATAAACCAATTTAAGCAGGTCCAGAATATCCGGGAATGAAAGTTTGGGTCACCCCACAAGGCAAAGAACCACGACCAGCTGAACTGCTTGCTGAAGGTAACAGGAACATGGAATGGGTAGTGGAAGAAGGTAGTGACAAATATGAACTTCGACCATGTGACCATTTACAGAAACAAGGATTGTAATAGTCATGAACCCTTCTTCCTTGTTTTGTTATGATTGTTTATGTACACAAAAGGAATTTCTTGTTTTCTTTCCCAACCTTTTCCCCTATCATATGATAAGTTGTATTAATTTCACTTCATAATATTTAAGGATGTCAAGTTTAAGAGTGAATATTACCCAAGGACTTGCACCCTATTCTGTGGGGAATCATGCATTTCCGATTGTACGCAGGGAAGTTGAACATTGTTAGGCAGAAATATATATGTATGCTTGTCTGTTATTGTTTTTACTTAGAGAATAAGTATTGTTTAGGGTAATGTGCATGGTTGCTGAGTTAACAAAGGGTGGACTGTGATGGTTAGGCTAATGTGTTAACTTGGCCAGGTAATTGTGCCTAGGTATTAGGTCCAGCAAACACTGGGCTAATTGTAGTACAAGAGCATTTATGGACTTCGATCACCAATGAGTTTACTGCATGGATTGTTGAGCACATCTGCATCAATCATGGAGATTGCATCAGCCTTGGGTGGTGCTTTTATCCAATCAGTTGAATGCCTTAAAAGGAGAAGTGATTTCAACATTGAGAGAGAATATCCCAGCTCATCTTTAGACAGCCAACCTCTCCCAGAAATTCATCAAGGACCTTTCATTGGGCTTTCATTGGAGAACCTGGCTTGCAGCCAACCTGCAGTACCTGGACTTGTGCATCCCCACGGTCATGTGACAGACTCTTATACAATCTTATATTATTGACAGATATCTCCTGTTGATTCTGTTTCCCTAGAGAACCCTGACTAATACACAAAGCCTCAATTTTAATAAGACTACATTGGAAAAATGAAAAATGGTTAGGAGTAGCAAAACACTGGAAAATGTCTATTTAAGGTCACTGCAACATTCTGTGCAACAGGAAATAAGGTCCAAGACTAAGAAAAGTGGTATAAATATAAAAGGCATTGATGTAGGATGCTGATTTGGAAATTTATTGAATGTGAATCCTCTAGTAAAATGATAAGCCAAAGGGAATTGTAAGAAAAAAATTGAAGTCTGTAACACTGGGAAAGAGGTGTTGATTTTATTTTAATTAACCACTGCTAATCCTTCATTATTTCTCTCTAGATTCCCTAAGAAACTCTTTTGGTAATAGATAGTAGCACAAACTAATGACTGAATTTCAGTTTACTAGGCAATTCAAAATAAAGAACACACCCAAAAGGGCACATTAACAGGCCTATTAGTAATTAATTTGACTGCTCATCTATGCATATCTATAACTGTTGGTATATAGTTATCATGTGTTATTGATTTATAAATGAAAGAATATGTTAATTCTGTTAATGTTTTCCTGTCTAATATATTTCATTTGCACTAGAACAATTCTTGGTATGGATATTATATAATATTTTAATAAGGATTATATTTAAAACTTAGTCATTGACATGGAGTGGCCAGGTACTTTCTTTTTCTATTTGAGAGAAGTATCATAAAAAGGTCATTAATTGTTAAAATAATTAAAAATTTACAAATTATTTTTACAAGTATCTCATTCAAAACAGATTTAACAATGGAGGAGGAAAATGTAAGGCTCATTCACTTAAATTATTTATGATAAAGGGTTGACTATTGTCTAAGAAGCTCTCTGGAATATATGAGATATTTCTATACATATAACTGAGCATTTAACATGTAGTTGTTATTGAATTATTCCTTGTTTTAATGTAATATCTGGTAAAGGGATCTGAAAACATAACATGCCAATGATGCTTTATGGCAAATTCTTTTCCTAAAAAACTATATTGATTCCAGTGACTTAGCTGAGTCATTATGGATAGTAATTTCCTGCCTGATTTTTTTAATGCTCCTACTCTAAAATGGCCATGGTTTTTCATCCTGTCCCTTTGGTTTTGCATTAACTGTGAACTCACACTCAATCTCTCTCTTTTATTCTTATTATCCATAATGTTGGAATACAGAATTGATCTTTTCTTAATATAATTAAGAATTATAAACAAAAGTTCAGTCTAGCTCATTACAGCAGTTGATCTAACAATTAATGGGAGCTGTTTCGCCTAATGAGGAAACTGAAGTGCCCTTCGGTACTGACACAATTCTCCATCATCCACAGGTTCTCCTCTGTTAAGGCCACCAGGTGGTCACTTTCCTCCCAGGTTCTACTCTTTCAAGGTCAACAGGTAATCACTCTCCCTACCTCGATGCTATTTCTAACACGTGCTTCTGCTCCTGGAGAGACACCCCAGGAGACAGTTCATGGTCCCTCTGAAGGAAATCCATCTACACTGTGTGTGGGTGACTATCCATGTGTATATGTGCGTTGGCAAGATTGACAGATTCTTCTGCTAAAACACACTTTCTAAAGAGTTGTTAGAGATGGCTAATGGAACATTTTTTACAAAGATTTATTTACTTATTTTATACAGTTTTACACACACACACCATTTTTGCTGTTTTTTGTGTCCATTCTCTGGGCAATTATCTGTGTCTGTTTCCTGACCTCTCTTCTCATCCTTCTTCTCCTGTCTTCACTGGGATTTGACCCTTGGAACCTCCGATGTGGGAGAGAGGTGTCCTACCACCTGCACCACCTTAGTTCCTGATTTTTTGGTGTGTCTAGTCTTGGCTCCCACTTGTGTCACTCTCCTGCTACATCATCATCTTGCAGCGTGGCTCAGCAGGGCCTGAGGGTGCACCCGCACACAGGGCCTGATAGCACACCCATGTATGGGGTCTTGGAGGCTCACCTGCTCACAGGGCCTGGCCATGCACTGGCACATGGGGTCTGGGGGGCTCACACATTCGTGTGGCCTGGCAGTGCACCCATGCATGGGGCCTGATGGTTCACCCACATGAAGGGCCTGATGGCATACCTGCACATGGGTCCTGATGGTGCATCCACATGCAGGGACTTGGTGGCTCACCCACTCATGAGGCCTGGTGGCACACCCATGCATGGGGCCTGGTGGCCCACCCAGACCTGGGACTTGGGGGCACACCCTTGTGTGGGTCCTGATGGTGCACCTGCTCATGGGGCCAGATGGCCCATGCCCCTTCTCTATTTTTCATTTTTAATTTTTATTGGGAGGTCCCAGGGATTGAACCCAGGTCCCTCCATATGGAAGATGGACACCCATCCATTTGAGCCATATCTGCCCCCCTGCTATATCTCCTAAGGTTGACCAAAGATACCTAGAGTTATAGTCATTTTCCATATGGGATGGTCATATAATAAATAAAGCTTGGTTTATCACCAGCATTCTAAAAACCACACCTAGGGAGAAAAACTAGGTCTGGGGACACATGCATGGTTTCTAAGATAGCGAATATGTTTAGCCTACCCTGATTATCACAAAATCAGGACATCAAGAATATTCATATGGAACATTTTAATTAACATTTTACTTTGGAGTAATTTTAAGTTTACATAAAATTTGCAGATTGTAAAGAGCTCCCATATACCCTTCACCCAGCTTTAGTTTCCCTTAATTTTATCATCTTATATTTCCATGGTTCTTTTTTCAAAACTTAGAAACTAATATTTGATTTCACCCAGTTTTCCTTTACTGTTTTTCTTCTGTTCCAGGCAGTCCAAGATACCACCTTACAGTTAGTCTCCTCAGTCTCTTAGTTTCCTTGTTTTTCATGACCTTGAAATTTTTTAGTAGAACTGGTGAAGTATTATATAGAATTACCGTAAAAAAAGGTTTGTCTAATGTTCTCTACTTACTATACTGGAGTTAAGGGTTTTAAGAAAGAATACCACAGATGTGAAGTCCTATTCTTATCCCATCATAGCAAGGGTTGTATAATATGGACATGGCATCACTGATACTGGTAGCCTTAGTCACTTGGTTAAGGTAGTGTTTTCCAGGTTTCTCCACAATAAAGTTACCATTTTTCTCTTTCCATCCTCTATTCTTTGGAAAACAGTCACAAATTTCAACCTACACCACTTGAGGGGGTGGAGGAAAGGGGGCATTGAGCTCCACCTCCTAAAGGGAGGAGGATTTACATATAAAAAAGGAAGATCCATCTCTTCTCTTTTATTTATTTATTTATTTGTTTATTTATTTATTTATTTAACATTTACTTATAGAAATATGGACTCTGGGTTATTTATTTTATGCTTTGAGTTATAATCCAATGCTATGCTATTTTGTTGCTCATATTGTTCCAGTTTTGGCCATTGGGAGCTCTTTCAGGTAGCTACTGTGTCCTGTCAACATGTCACCATTCTTTTGTTCTTTGAGCACCTCTTTGCTTTCTGGTAGTACTAGATGTTCCAGGCTTATCTTGTATATTCCCGTCACCAGCCCTAGAATCATACATTTCTCCAAGGCTCCCTGGTTCTTTTCACTGGAGAATGGTATTAGAAACCAAGACATGAATGATGCATGTGCTTGTCACTTTTGGAGTGCCGTTGACACAGATAGGTAATATAAGTATGCATTAATATACTAACCCATGTATACACACATAATGTAATTGTTTCTACATCTATCCATCTCTGTGTGTACACACACACACACTCATGAGTTCCTACTGATATTTTTTGCTTCTTGGCCTGCAAATCCTAAAATACTTACTATCTGGCCCTTTATAGAAAAAGTTTTCTAATCCCTGGTCTTAATGTATTTTCTTAAGTCTTTGAGATTTCTTTCAGCAGACTGAACCGTAAACCAATTATTATGAACTTTCAGGTGGAAAATTGATAAGAACACATAATTCTTTCCAGTTTTTCCTCTAAGAATTTTAGTTTATTTCTGCAAGCATCACCTCATATGCATTGCTGATCTTTTCATCTGCCTTGGAAATTTTCTATATTTAAGGAATTAATTTCTTGTAATATTAATAGTTTGTGAAGTTTTATAGAATATTCACAGTATAGTTTAGAAACTAACTTTCTGGTGAAGATTTTGAAACCACACTGAATTTTCTGGCTGACAGATTCTTGATTCATACTGAATATTTTTAATGTGATTATAAAGGCTTCAGTGATCTGGTGTTCTTCAAATAATTTAATTTATATTTTGTTTCTTTCTCTATAAAGAGTTTAAAGAAAACATAAATCTATTTCTTTAAAGACTCTTTTGACTGATTATTGAATGGTACCCCATTTTCTAATTTCTTCATTGTATTCAATTATATGTCAATGTCATCGAGCTTATTTTTCCCAGTACAGTAAGAAAATTCATCCATTTTCACTCAGAGATTTTTCTGACTTTTCTTATCATTTAGCAATTATTCCAAGAATTCAAATATCTGTTCTGTTCACTGTTTGCACAATTTGCCATCACTTCTTTGAGATTCTTTTAATCTTTCCTGAAGATTAAAATCTTCATCTTAACCATATTATATTGCCATTGTAAGCTGTTTTTTTTCATTCTTCTGACATATTTCTAAGGTTGTCTTGGTATCAGCTACATGGCTGATTAGAAGGACTTGAACAAATCTTTAGTGACAGAATCCTTATTCTAAAACTATCAACTTAAGTCATTGTGAACACTAAGAATTTCTTCCTTTCTATCCTTCTGCTAAAGTGTACTTAAACTCAGTTTGCCTCAGATTTAGAGCTCCTCATGCCTTGTTCTCAAGGCTGAACTCCACTAAAGTTGACTCTAGGTCTTCATTTTCTTTTTTAAGCAGGATAACTTTATCACAAGTGACATTTTTCTTCACTAGATCAGAAATACTTATTGTTAATTAATTTTCTCTATTTTAAAAATTATTTTTAATTATTAAAAGTCCAAATACAGTTGCACTTACCACCAACTTCCACATTAAGCCATAGAGCTCTGGAGTAAGTCCCCTGACTCCTGGCAACACTGACATGGCCTCACTCAGCTTCACCATGATGTTTGTGAAGTAGAACTTTCTAGCAGTAAATGAGTCCTCCATGGAACCAGATACTGTTCTTCAATGTTGCCCCATTCTCAAGCAGGATATGAAAACTTTCTATTTTTTAGAAGAGTAAAGGAATGCCCTGTTCTAACTAATAGAATATTTGGCTAACAATGACTTACCATAACAAGAGTTACCACTTCTTGGCTTTGTACACCCAGTAAGTCTACTAAGGAGACTCCATGCATTTCTGGTGAGTTGGTGACTAAGGAACCCACTTCTCTGTTCACATGGGTGGTCATGTAATCCATGATAGACATATCAGTCACCCCAAAAGGAAAGTGTGAGATTAGTCAAAAGCACCTTGCTTTGCCAGAATGTAAGGAAATGTTTAAGAAATTATGGAGACATGTAAAAGGGATTCAGGAGCCTCCTGGAATGGGTACTATAGGGGCAAATCAGTGACAGTTTGAGCATCAAAATAATGATAAAATAAAATAAGAATTCATGAGTCCATATTAAAATGCATAGATGATATAGATAGATAAGATAGATATCAATTACATAGATGATAAATAATTACTACATACATACATATTTAGGTACATACATACATGCAGGAGGAAATAAATCTTTTACTTCCAGTAGTATGCCAAATGTATTAGTATCCCATTGTGGCTGTTACAAGTTATTTTAAACTTTGTGGTTTAAAAGATCAAAGATTTATTATTTTACCATTCTGGAGGTATTCCTGGTGAAAAACTAATAACTTTAATCTAATCATGCATAAACATCAGAAACACCTAAATTGAAGGATATTGTACAAAATAAGTGGTCTGTAATCTTCAAAAGTGTTCTGATCATTAAAGACAAAGAAAGGCTGTGGAATGTTTCCAGATTGAAGGAGTTTAAGAGACATGACACCTAAATTCAATGTGTGAGCCTAGATTAGGTTCTTTGGGTTAAATCCATTCTTTAGGAAATAGTTCCTTATTATTTATGGGTGGATATGTATTATGCATTTCAATATTTCAGAAAAGTTAAAATCACATATTATTATCAATGATATATTACTAGAGAGAGAGAAAACAAAGTACACATGTTAAAATGGTAACATTCATGGAGTCCATTGAGGGTCTATGGCAGGTACTATTTTTGAAGTTCTATAAGATTTTTGTTGTTGTTTAATTGTAATTGAAATATAGTGTATTTGTATTTGAAAGTTATTATGTTTGAAGTCACTTGGTGTTGTCTTAATATATGATAGGCAGTGACCTTTCCAAACCCACATTTTAAAAATAGATACAGAAAATTGATAGTAACACATTATAGTGAGCATAAGTAACACTGCTGATTTATAAATGTGATTGTGGCTGAAAGGCGTCATCTTTAGATGTAAATATCAATTGAAAGGATACTAGAGAATAATCTAGGGAATGTATAACATAGTGAATTCAGTGGTAGATGAAGATTGTGGTTAATAGTATAAGTATAAGAAGTTTCTTCTTTTACAAAGTTCTAAGAATATCATGATACATGGGAAATTACAATTAATGTAAATTATGGATGATAGCTAACAGTACTAGTGTAATATTTTTGCAGTAATGGCAAAGAAGATATTACATCAATTCTGAAAAACAACTATAGGGGGTTATAAGAGGTTATAGGATTTTTCCTTTTGTATTATGAAAATGTTCTAAAATTGACTGAGGTGATGACTGCAGAACTCTGATGAAAATGAAAGCCAGAGTGTATGTACATTTTGAATTGATTGTACAAAGCATGGGACAGTATAACACAGTGAACCATGTGGTGGAAGATGGACTGTGGTTAACAAGACAAATATGAGAATGTTCTCTCATGAAGTATAACAAATGTATAATACTAATACTGGGTATAAATAATTAGGTGGGTTGCGGGAAATATACACTAAATGTAAGATATTGGTTATAGTTAGTAGTAATATTTTGACAATGTTCTTTTATAGATTGTAACAAATGCTTCACAACAATACCAGGTGTCGGTGGTGGGGTGATGTATGGGACCTATGTATGATGTTATACATAGTTGTTTTGTAAGTTCACAACATTTACTATACACTTATTATTTATGTATGCTGATATATATGTGATATACTCCAATAAAATTTTATTTAAAAAATAGATATAGGAGATGTGAGCCTGAGGCCAATAGAAAAGCAGAAACTGATATACCTGAGCTCAAAACCAGAGCTAGGTTCTATGGTTACCTGGATCACAAATTTGTACCTCAAAACCCACATTCCTGAGTCACAATAGGAAAAGAAAATTAAGCATGTTATAATAAAGATACACTGGTCTAAGTTAAGATAAAGTGGAAAAATGCTGGGGAACATCTGTCTGTAATGGAGGAAAAAATTACAGGACTAAGAGAGGCTGATGCTTCAGTGAAATTAGCCTCCATCCTTGTCTGGAGAAAATGCTGGCTTCATTGTTAGTAATTCTGTGAAGTTGCTTGTGGCCCAAATCCATGTGTAATGCTGGCTCACCAATGTTGTTTAGGGGTTTAGACGTGGCAGTGGGAGGATTAGATCTTCTAGTTTTCTGAGGGTATTTTTGACCATAAAATGGGACCTCCAGTGCTAAAACTCTGTTGTCCTTACACTGACTTTGTCCACATGGGGAAAACATGGATGGTATAACATGATTTAATTACAGCAAAGTATTTCTAAAGCAGCAGGCCTTGGTTCCCCCCACCTCCGCCATCCCCAACATGCTTGAAAGATGAAATACACTGAAAGTATATAACTTTCAGGGTACTTTTTAAAGAAATATGGACTCTGACTTCTAATTTTCAGAGCCTGTATTCACCCTCAAATATATAAAACCAATGCAAAACATCTTAATTGTAATATCATCTAGACGATATGAAAAAAGTCAAGTTCTGAGAGATCAAAAGGGCCAAATGATATTAACTGATCTCTGTAGGCTTTTGGTAGATGGAGTGTTTTGGTTGAGATTTGTTTGAGAGTAACACAAAATAGAGGAGATGATAAGCTATTAAAGCATCGGGAACACAGTTTCCGCTTGAGTTGAGTTCCGGAAATTGGTGTTTACTGCTAGATGTGTTTCCATTTTTTCCCCATTCCTTTCATCTTCATAACCTGTTAAAAACAAACAAACTACATGCTCCAAGGGTGAGAACACACATCAAGGATATAAAGTATGATGACATATTATTTTATATGGGTTTAGGATAAAACTGGACTCAATGCTACTGAGTCGCTGGTAGAAGCTGTTCATTTTTCTCTTATCAGGATAAATGTTAACCAAAATGGTAAAAGGAATAGATGGAGTTAGAAGGATGTATAAAGAAATAATGCCGTCATCTGCCTTTAAAGCATTGCCTGGTCACTAATAAGCTTCTTGCAATTGTAAGATTAGATTCTACAAGGTCAGATTTGCATTTGCAAGAATCAATTATGTAAATTGATCATTGAAGTGATCTTGGATCTCTGATTCAGAGATAAAAGTCATCTTTTGGGTTATATATGGGTGAAAAAATGAAAAATATCAATCTCCCCCAATTATAAAAAGAAAAGATAGAGAATATTGTGTTTTCTCCACTTTTTAAGGAATACTTCTGAGATAAATTAAGATGTAAATAAGTGGAGATATGCACCACATTCCTGAATCAAAAGACTCAATATTGGCAAGATGTCAGTTTTTCCAGGTTTGTCTCTAAATTCAATGCAATCCCAATCAAAATCCTAGCAAGCTTTTTTTGTATAATTAATACATTGTATTTCATTAAAGTTAAAACTGTGCTCATTGTAAGACAGTTAAAAAAACAAAAAGCATGCTACAGATGGGGAGAAAACCATTACAAAACATTTTTCTGACCAAGAACTTGAGTCCAGAATATATAAAATAACACCTAATACTCTATTGTGAGAAGGCAGATGACCCAATGAAAGTAGGCAAAATATTTAACAGTAAATTCACAAAATATGATATATAAAGCACATGAAAACAACATGAAAAGAGTACCATCACCAGTCATTAAGGAATGCAAACTAAAAGCACAATAAGATATAACCAGAAACCCATTCAAAGGTCTAAAAGTATAAAGATTGACAATGCTAAATGTTAGGAAGCATGTGGGGCAATTGGAACTCTCATACACTGCTGCTTGGAATGCAAAAGGCATAGCCACTGTGAAAACATGTTAGCAGTTTCTAATAAAAGTAAACATACTTAGCTTATGATACATCAATCACATTCCTTTGTATTTACCCAAGTTAAATGAAAATTCCTGACCACATAAGTACTTGCATACTAATTTTCATAGCAGCAATATTTATAATAGCCAAAATATGGAAATATCCCTAAAAGTCCACAATCAGATAAATGGATAAATTGTGATATAATGATACATTGGAATTTTAATCAACTGTAAAAAAGAATGCACTTATGATACATACAATGACATGATAAATTTCAAAAAAAACATGCAAGGTTAAAGAAGTGAGAATGAAATATTACACACTTTATGACTGATTTACATGAAATTCTAGAAAAGGCATAACTATAATGATAGTGAATCGATAGTTGCCTGAGGCTGTTGATGGAGGGACAGAACTGAAGACAAAAAGACACAAGATATAACAAAATGTTCTGAAAAAAACATTTTAAAATAAAAGGTTTTGAAAATATATGTATATAATAGTTGTAATAAAAAGTTCTGAAAAAAACTGCAATAATAGATTCAGAAAAAATATATAACTATAATAAAAAGTTCTGAAAAAATATATAGCTGTAATAAAAGGTTTTGAAATATATATATAGCTGTAATAAAAGATCCTGAAAAAATATACATAACTGTAATAAAAAGTCCTGAAAAATATATATAAAAGTGTAATAAAAGTTTCTGAAAAAATATATATAACTGTAATAAAAGGATCTGTAAAAAATATATAACTGTAATAAAAGGTTCTAAAAAATATATCTATACCTATAATAAAAAGCTCTGAAAACAATACTTTTGGAAGTAATGAAAATGTTCTATACCATGATTGTGTGTTTGCAGTTACATGTTTGTCAAATCATTGAACTATACATTTAAAATTGGTAGATTTTACTATATGTATATTATAGCTTAATAAACCTGACAAAAATGTAAAATCCATTTACATGGTGAGAGGATGACTTGATACATGAGGTCTCCCAAGTGGTAAGATTTCTTTGGTGGCAGAGGACCCTATGTTTTCATGTTTTGTCAAGTGTTTGTCACATGTGATAGGATTCCTTCATTGTGGTCCCAATTGTTCAGCAAAAATTCTGTTACATACATGGATCCTTCTTGGGAGCTGTGTTCAAGGGCATCAGACTACACTCTACATTAGTGCACATGTCTGTGGGAGATACAGAAGGTTAAGAGAAGGGGAACAAATCAGCTGAGACAAAGAACCCAAGCAGGGCAGGACAAGTAATGGTATTACACCCAGAAGCTTGGGGGAAATTCTGGAGATTATTTTTTTGTCTTAGTTTTATGTTTTAGTTTTCTAGGATGGCTCAAGCATATACCACAAAATGGGTTGGCTTAAACAATGGGAATTTATTGGCTTACAAATTTGAGGCTAAAAGAAAACCCAAATCAAGGCATCCTCAAGGGGATACTTTCTTCCCAAAGTCTGGCATTCTGGGGCTGGCTGCTGGCAATCCTTGGCTCCTCAGTCACATGGAAAGGCTCATGACAGCATTTCCTGGTCTTTCCCTTCTCTTCCACTGGTTTCAGTCTCTAGATTTCTGTAGTTTTCTCTCTCTCATGTGTGAATTCACTCCATTTATAAAGGACTCTAGTAAAAGGAATAAGATCCATTCTGATTGGGCTGGACCATATACACACCTTAACTAAATGAAGTAACCTTATCGAAAGGTCCTACTTACCATGGATTCACTCCCACATATATAAGAACTACCACATTTTGTCATCTATTCAATAGGGTTTAGAACACTTACATATAGCTGTTTAAAAGATGCAAAACTATAACTAATACATGGATTTCAACTACAAAAGTTGTGACTTTCCAAGATATTACTTTAAAATAAATGTTTTTTTGGCCACTGTGACTGCATGTTAGCTGATTAATTCCAATTGAAAATATCTCCCACTTTAAAAGTGGAAAATACAAACTAGATTTCTTTCAGGTGGAGATGGTGGGAGTGACTTGAGTAACAAATCACTTATTCATATATATTCCTTACAAGAAAATGCATTTCTTTTTGTAAAACATCATATGCAAGCTTATTTTTATAAAACATCTTTACTAATGGGAAATATTCTTATTAGAGCAAGTTTAAAAGCAAAATAAACTATGATGAACCAATCAATGGCTTTTATAGGTAATTTATTCAGGTAATTTATTAAGACATCCATTGGATGTATCAAGTTGTTTTCAGAGCCTACTTCTATCTGCTTCAGATATTAGATATTCTAATACTACTTCATCTAATTATTCCCCATTTATGGTGTTCATTGTGTGGCAGTCTGTAAATCACAATCTTAGATGTTATTCTCATTATTTTTATATTTCCAACTGCCTTGAAAAAGTAGAGGATGTGAGAAGTCCACCTCTGCTGCATTAAGAGTCTCCCAGCTATTACTCACCAATCTTATTATCTACCACTAAGAGTGGTAAATTAAAAGATATGGATCAATTTTCCTATCTACATTTAAAAATATATTACCAGTAAAGAATGATGATGTTTAAAAGAAGTTTAAGATCTCTTCAGCATGTAATTAGCTAAACCAACTAAAGCAATTAAAACCATATTCTGTTTTTGTGTAGTTTTGTTTCATTAAGTAGCATTGTCTTCCTACAGGAATTACCAATTAGTTTATTTTTTCAAGATTTCTGACCAAATTTCTTGTTATATTTTATATTTTAAAAAGCTACTTTGATTTATTAGCATTAAGCCCAATGACAAATTGAGTCAAGTATAGATACTTCACTTTTGATATCACATTGCCATGTCCCTTTCTAGAGAGCGAGTCCTATTCAAAGAGTATGTTATATTCATGTATGTTACAAAAAACAACAACCCCAGAATCTGGGAAAGAGTAGATAATAAGATTTAGCTAAGAGAGTGAATGAATGAATGAATGAATGAATGGATAATAAATGAATGGATGAATAAGTGACCCAGTTTGAACATATATTTTTATGCTGTTCAATGAGACAAGTATATAGATCCATAGGATAATTATGCATATAATTTGTCTTGAAAAAAGTGTGTTTCAGACAAAGAATTATCATATATGCATTTACCACATAATAAGTGATGCTACCCATCATGTTGCCATTTTGCATTTGCTATGAGAGTCTTTAGCCCATCCTCTGATGCTCAAATAGTCTAAGTTTTTGTTATATTACTCCCTCTATTCCCCCCTTCTATTTCATAGGTAGTAATGTTCAGTTTACAAATTAGCATATTACCTTATATGATATAATATTTTTTAATGTTTCAAATATTTTTAAATAATCTCCTAATTACACACATATACATTAAATTATGTTAAAACACCATTTCCTAATAGCTATGGAAATGAATGTGAAATTTTATAAAGACTAAAGTGGTACTAATCAAAAGGGCTGTCTATGGATATTTCGGAATTAACCAATAGAAAGAGCAACAAATTTTGGGCTGGGCTCTTCTATTTTTGGTTGGTTGTAGATCAAAACTAAATCTCACAGAAGCAGGGAAACCACCCTCCCAGAAGAACAATACCCATTGAACAAAATTCAGGACAAGTGATTCTTCCTTACAAGCTCCCATCCCAGCCCATTCATCTCTTTAGTTCTCCTCTTATATCTTCATTTCTTAGGGTATAGATTAGAGAGTTCAGACTAGGTATGACAGTAGTGTAAAAAGGGGCAATGAATTTGCCTTGGTCTTGAGAATTCTTTGATGCTGGCAGGAGATATACACACATGACTGGGATGAAAAAGAGGGCTCGAACCATAAGATGGGCTCCACATGTCCCAAAGACTTTCTGGAGTTCAGTTGTGGACCGCATCCTCAGCACAGCCCAGGTGATGGCACCATAGGAGCTGAGAATGAGAAATAGTCAGCTTGTTAGCACTGGTATCAACACATGACAGTTCCAGCAGTGCTGGAACTTCACAGAAGTGGTCTACTCAGCAATATCCACATAAGGGTACCCAGAAGGTAAAAGAGGA
The DNA here is from genome assembly GCA_029593785.1 of Cabassous unicinctus. Classification (NCBI taxonomy): domain Eukaryota; kingdom Metazoa; phylum Chordata; class Mammalia; order Cingulata; family Chlamyphoridae; genus Cabassous; species Cabassous unicinctus. The sequence continues at coordinate 6,026 of JAQZBX010027803.1, read as the reverse complement.
ATGAAGTGCTGAGATGGTAAAGCCACTTACCCAAGAAACCATGCCAAGAGGTGACAGAAGCGAGGGTGCATAAGGATGCTACAATGCAAGGTTCTGCAAACAGCTGCATAACAGCCATAGGACATCACCACTGGTAGGACACACTCTGTGGTGCCCAGTGTGAGGACAAAGTAGATTTGAATCATGCAACCTGTGTAAGAGATGGTCTTCTCTGGGCCCCTAAGGTTGACCAGTAACTGAAGGATGGAGCTGGTGCTGTAGCATAGATCCAGAAAAGAGAGGTTTGAGAGGAAGAAGTATATGGGCATGTGGAGATGGGCATCCAGGTATGACAAGATGATGATGAATAGGTTGCCTATCAATGTCGTCAAGTAGAATATCAAGATAACCACATAGAGAATAACTTCCAGATGAGGCCAATTAGAAAAACCCAGTAGAATGAAGTAGCTTTAAGAACTTGCATTTTTTCCATCATTCTTTTCCTGATACCTTAAGAAAGAATTACATAAACCCAAAGGTTTCCCCTTGCCAACAGATTGGGGGAAAATGTATGCCCTCCCACATATAATTTTGTATGCTATGATGGCATTTAAATTTTTATAGTTTTCTTTTTATGTTTCATTCAGATGTTTGTAGATATAATCAATAACATCTCAAATGAATGAGTTCTTTTACGTCTAAGTTAGCATTTGGATAATTGAAGATTAAAGAGATTCCTAACAAGCCAAAAGAGACACTTTTCATGAAAAATAATATGTTTTACAAAAAACTGCCACTATATCTACTTCCCTTTTCTACATTTTCAGGCTATTTTTGGTTACAAAGAAAGGAAGAACTGCAGTCTTGATAATCATACATATAGATGAGAGTTTAGCATGTGATGAAAAACAATTCAGTAATACCTTAAAAATATCAATATTGAGTAAAATAATTCAACTTCATTTAGATATTATAGAAAGAACAAAATATTCTAATACATTTATCTATGATAGTTTATTTCTAAAAAAAAATACAACAAGCAAATGGAGGTATAAACAAGCATGCACACAAACACACAGACACCAATTTAGGAATACTCACATTATGAGCAAAACTGAATGTCTTAGTTCTGATAAACAGAGACATGAAATCAATGGGGAAATCTATGGTAAAATGCTTCCAAAGGGAAATAAGAATATAACTAAATTTGGAAGGCAAAAAAACCCCCAAAAAACAGTGGAATAAAATTGTAGGGAGGGAGCAAGAGAGGAAGAGAAGTTGTTTGGATGGAGAAAAGAGGAGCTCTGATTGTGGTACTTGGGGTTGAGAGTGTTTATCACAGGGCTTGGAAATAGTTTCCACCTAATTTTATATGATCTAGGACAGTAACTGAGACATCATTTATGTTCTGGGTCATAATTTATTATTACTTCTTATGTTTTGGTTTTCCTGCAATATGGAATGGAACTTCAGAATACTTAATAAGACAAAGATATGTGACCCTTTCATAAAATCCAATGGCAAGTACATCTTGTAATTATTATTTTGTAAAAAAAAAAAAACAACTTAAAAATAAAGACAAGTAATTGAAATATGTACTAATAGTTTGGTTTTCAGTTGCCACTTTTATTTGTGTATTATCATTCTCTTGTAGGAAAGACAAATACTTTCTTTTATTATATAAATATTTCTATAAAACAAAGTAATCCACCATTTAAAGATTCCTAAATTGTTTTACCATGCCGCTTCTGCTTCCTTACTGCCACAGCCAATTCTTCTCATACTCTCTGACAGGATATGGAAAAAGACAAACTCAACTACACCATACCTACCTGCAATCACCTCTTTTGGGGAAACTCTTAATTGTCCAAATATTGTAATCTTGGCTTTTGAAACAGATGTAAAGTATATCTAATTGGTTGTGTTACAGCTAGAGAACTAAGGACATGAAATCTGAGCCAAGGCAATTCAAGCAGGCACAAGGATTTCTACACACACCCTTTAATATAATTGGTAATGTAAAGAATCATTAGCTAATTGTTACAATATTCTATATCATTTTCTGTGACTCAGAAGCCATCCAGGATAGTCGTCCAACACTATGGTTTTAAAATAAATGTCTTCTGTCAAATAGTAAATGATGAAGATTCCTTTAGTTTAGTGGATACTGCCTTTTGAGTAATGATGGAAAACTTCTGAGTGGTTTCTTTTTTAATTTCCATAGAATGAAAGGTAATACAGCACATGAAATTTGAACTCAAATGTTGGGTTACTCCCTATGATGCAAAAAGTTTTCTTCCCTTTTACAGCTGCCTGAATTTTCATTACTACATTAAAGAAAAGAAAGTGGCAGCTCAAATGTAAGGTATGGGCTATAATTAGTGTAGAATTTTGAAGATGTTCTTTCATAATTTGTATCAGATGTCTCATGGTAATGCAGGGTGTTGGTGATGGGTTGATGTTTGGGATCCCTATATGATGTTATGCATGTTTGTTTTGTAAGTTCACAACTTTTACTATACACTTATTGTTTATGTATGTTCCTGTATGAACGATATACTTCAATAAATTTTAAAAAAGGAAAGTGGCAGCTGTATTTGTTTATCTATTGCATGACCCACTTTTAGCATTCTTGTAGAGGTAGAAAGGGAGAGGGGATAAGGAGCAAAAAGATTCGTGCACAGAAAAGTTAGGAGCTTCCTGGTTTGAGTTTATTCTTAGTGGAAAAGAGGGAAATGAAGACCCAATCAAAAGTGGCTTTTAAGGGATGTGGAATAAAAATACTCTCTCTTCTTTAAAATCAGACATGAAGAAAACAGATGGCTTAAGAGACTATTGTTAATTGTTGTCACATCCAATCTTTTGTGTCTACCTCATTCTTAAGCAAGACTCCATCCATTTCTTTCAGTACTGACCTTCCTGTCATTGTCCACATTCACTGTTGTTCTTTTCTTCCTGGCCTATGCACTCATCATGGATAAATCAATGTGGGGTTCTCTAGCTGCCATGCATCCTGAAAACATCAACCTAATTGCCTTCTACAACAACTTTTCTAACACATCAAATCTAACTGTGGAAAGCAGAGTCTGAAAATACGTGCAATTTCCACTGTCACAGCAGAGAGAGCCTGGGTCTGTCCAAAAGACTGGCTTTTAGCAGAATGTGGAACACTTTAGGACATTCAAATGACAGGGGAAGATACTTTTATCCCAGGGTGTATGGGGCTTTTTTGGAAACAAAAAAGGAATATGGCTTGCTTTCCCTGGCTGGGGCCACTGGGAGGATAAATCCCAAAGTTTCAAATTAATGCCCTTCAAGGAGCTGTCCAGGTTAGAAAAGGGTAATATTTATGAGACAGAATTCTTCAGCATGATGTTGAATGCTTAGAGATGGCAGTGAATTTATCCACAAACTAATACAGAAAATGGTGCTTTGAGTTGTGTCAAACATGATGGGGATGGATTATACTGAGTCATACACACACACATACACACACACACACACACGCACATAAAGGTCTAAAATTCTAAGACAACTGGTTACAAGTAGGGAAAGTTTAGGAGCCATGAAGAAGAAAAAGAAAAGCTGGGCCACATGAAGACTGAAATTCATATTTTTCCTTATTAACATGGCATTCTGTGGGCAATTTCCTGCACCATTTGTGTCTTCCAGCTTGGCCTTTAAATTAAATTCTAAATTTATCCCTGAAAAAGTTTGGAAAATGGTACAACTATCACTCAGACCTTTGATACTGAATGCTTAGGTGACCTCTTCCAGTTTTGCTTATACCTCAAATACCTTCCATTAACAACTTCGCTTGACCTCCTATTAAAATTTCAGTGCTAAGAAGGGCTTTTTGTTTCCTAATGCCTAACCTCACTGCTGGAGCTGCAACCTACATTTTGAATTGCAAGTTTTCTCCACTTAACTCTAGCAGGAGACACAGATATTGATTAGAAAATCTTGGGCTTGTTTATCCCTTCTTTCTACTCACCAGTGTTTCTACTTCATTAGTGTTTTGACTCTAAAATTCTTCTGACTTGCTTCTCATGCCTTCACTCTGTCTGGCTCCACATGGCTTTGGATTTTATCCTGGTTCTCATGTGCCTCCCTTGTAATAATAGCAAACACTTACAATGCACTAGTTTAAACCCTTTATAGACACTGACCCTTTAGTCCTTACCACAACCCTATAAGGTAGGCTTGTCTTATCCAGGTTCCACAAATGAAAAAATTGGGTCTCAGAGGATTTAAGCCAAGCAACAAGATCACAACGTTAGTGGGGGAGACAGGATTTCAAGCCAGGTGTTTTGGCTCCTGAGATGAAGCTCTTTATCACTCCGATACACTGATGAATCTCAACCACACACATTTTTCAAATGTTTTTGAGAGGTCTGCCAACCCCATGAAAAGCCATGTTCCATTAATATGATTTCCAAGGGAAGAGGATATAATATTCTATTTGCTTAAAGATGAAAAATGTAAAAATATTTTCCTATATATTAAGATCCACCAACATTTATCATATTACAGGCTTCTTCTTCCAGTTAGTTTCTGAGATGGATTGGGAAAATGAATTCAAAAATAATATACATAAAATTAAACCAGCATTGGCATGTTTTGACCCTTTTTCCTTATTTTAATTTAATTGAGACTTGTGCAAACTTTATAAATGTTTTACATAGTTATATATAATATTATATGTAATTGTCCATATAAAATATAATAATTTCACTCAGACATGTGTCGAGCAATCACCTGTTCCAGTCTTCTCATCACTGATTCCTTTTTTCATCAAACAAGCACTTAGAAATAGTTTGGTTATTTGTTTTGGTATTTAACTATACATTTACAAGCAATATACTTAAACTGTTAATTCCCGTTTTATTTCTGTTTGATCATATCTGCTAAGTCCAACCTCTGTATGCTTACAACTGATTTCTCTTTTTGCATCCTGCAATTAGCAGACACACTCCTTCCATAACTCCACCTTGCTGCACACAGGTGAGTCTTAGCTTCAACCTACAGCATCCTTTCCCACATACCTCTTATAGTATCCTGTGCTTGCTAGATCCCATGCCTCTTTCTTTCTTGAGGAGCACATACTCTTTCGGTTGGTTTTCTTAGGTGCGCCAGATAAAGTTTGAATTCTCTGAATCCTGTTGGGGGAAATGGTTAAATCACTGCACTGATCCTGACTGCAGCCACAGCTATGTGTTTGAGTTCAGTGGTCCCGAAGGCAGCCTTGCCCCTCACGGCAGGTGAAGCATTCCTGACAGTTCAGGCCTTCATAGGAAGATGAGGCGGCATGTATACTTCCAGTCTTTCCACTGATTTTGTAATAAATTTCCTGTGTTATGTCCCTATGTCAGTTTACTAGGCTGCCAGAATGCAATATACCAGAAACAATTTGGCTTTTACAATGGGCATTCATTTGCTTACAAGCTTACAGTTCTGATGCTGTGAAAATGTCCAATAAAGGCATCATCAGATGATGGTTTCTCCCCAAAGATGGCTGCCAGTGGCAATCCTGGACTCCTCTGTCATATGGCAAGGCACATGGCAGTGTCTACTGTTCTCTCCCTACTCCTCTGGTCTCATTGCTTCAGCTTCCTGCTTTGGTGGCTTTCTCTCTCTCTTCATCTGAACTCATCCCACATATAAAGGAATCCAGAGGATTACGACCCACCCTTGTTCACATCCTAATGAAGTGACCTAATCAAAAGGCTTTTAACTGAAGTAACCTAATCAAAAGATCCTATCCACAATGGGTACGCACACACAGAAGTAGACCAGCTTTAAGAATTTGATGATCTTCTGGAATACATACAGTCTCAAATTATCACAGTCTGTGCTCATTTATGTATCTTTCTGAACACTGGAGAAACAACTGAGTTTGTTTTAAGAATAAATGAGATAAATGTGACCAGACAGAAGTTTTTAGAACATCTATTATGTTTGCACAATTTGTTAAGCTGCCTTTTGTCTTTTATTTAAAATTTTGAAGTAGAAATAAAGTTTCCTGAAAATTAAAAAAAAAAGAGAAT
>JAQZBX010027802.1:8184-28258 GCA_029593785.1 Cabassous unicinctus | reverse complement strand
CATCTCTGAATTTCTGTGATTATCTGTAGCTTTCTCTCTAGTTGTTCCATCTGAGTTTTTCTGAACACATGGTCCAGTGGTTTCCAGCCACGTGGCATGGTCCCTGTCTAGACCAGATGTATATGCTCCAGATACTTTTGCTATATAACAAACTACCCCAAAACTTAATGGCGTTTAAGACTGTAACCATTTAATTATGCTCCTCATTCTGTGGGTCAGGAATTTGGGCAGGGCACAATGTGGATGGCTTGTCACTGTTCAACAACACCTGGGATCTCAACTGGTAAGCCTTGAACAGCTGGGAACGGGAACTGTCAGCTAGAGTGGCTACAAGAGACTCTCCACGTGGCTTCCCCACATTAGATAGTCAGAGTTCTTATATGACAGTTCAGAGGTCCAAGTGCAAGTGTTCAGTCAACAAGGTAATAGCTGCATTGTATTTTTTTTTTTTTTTTGAGGTATTGGGGCCAGGATGTGAACCCAGGACCTCGTATGTGGGAAGCTGACGCTCAACCACTGAGCCACATTGGTTCCCTGAGTTGGTTTTCTCATTTGTTTGCTGGTTGTTTTTATTTTTTTAGGAGTCACCAGGTGATGAATCCGTGACCTACCATGTGGGAGGCGGGTGCTCAACCGTTTGAGCCACATCCGCTCCCTGCATTGTTTTTTATAACCCAGCCTTAGAAGCCATACAGCCTAGCTTCCTCTATAAGCTATTGGTTGAAACAATCGCAAGCCCACCCAGCTTCAAGGGGAGAGAAATTCGATTCCGTCTCTTGAAGTGGGGGGTGGGGGTGGGGTGGCAAGGTTGTGTGATAGAAGAGGAGGTGGGATGGGAGACATTATTGTGACCATTTTTGGATAAAATGCAATCTCAAAATGTAACTTCTCTTTCCCTGGGGAGAAATTCTTGTTTTCTTTTGTCACTGGACTGTCATGGATTTTCAGACATCTGCTGGACACCTGGGATAAATCCCCAGTGGAAAATGCCTCCTGGGACCGCTGGGCTGACTTCAACAGCCTCTGTTATCTGAGCTTTCTCTGAGTCAATATTGGAATCTCTCATTTGAATGGGGAGAAGCCAAGGAGTGGCTTAGGATCAGCACCAGGGAGACAGAGAGAATACAGCCCTCGTGCTGGTTTTCCATCCCCCAAGGGGTGTGAGCATGATTAGGTGGGATTGAGGGGAGGCCTTGTTGGTTTAATAGGGAAGAATCCTCTGGAGCCGGTGTCTGACCCAATGCCCAGCTCCTTGGGCTAATTGCTGGCAAATGCCCTTCGGTCCTGGCCCTGCCTCCTGGGAGGTGGGAAGCAAGGCCTGCCTGCGAGTGGACGTTCCTGAATGTTCCTGCGGTTAGAGAGGACCGAGTTCCTCCCTTGGTGTGGGAGTGAGGAGGTCCCCAGAGCTGAGGCAGGGAGAGATGCTTGCAGACTCACTGGCCGCTTCGACCCCAGCCGCCACACTGTACCTCCCCCCTGCCCCTTCTCAAGCTCATAATTTGTTGTGAACTTAATGAGCTTTCATCTGTGAACCTCAGAGTGGGAAACTGTGGAACTAATGTGCAAGTCCTACGGCTCAGTGCCCAGGTTCAGGTCCCTGCACCTAACTACCTGGTGTTGCTGTCACAAGGCTCCTGGACCCAGGGTTGCCAGAGAGGGGAGGGGGCCAGGGGGTTGGGCTTGCGGAAGCCGAGAAATTCTCCAACTCCCTGACCTGGTACTTCTTGTAGGATCGCCCATGCTCCTGCCCTGGCTGGCTGCTGTTGAAGCCTGGAGGCAGGCATGGGGGTAGGAGTGGGTCCAGAAGTGGGTTGTGTTCCCAAATCACCAAATATTTGACCCCACCCTCCCCCACCCTCAGGGAAGGACAAGCTCAACCTCATAATCCCAAATAAAATCACTGAAAGTTACTGTCAAAAGCAGCCTGGCAAACTAAGACAGGTGTAATGCCGTACCCTGGGTTGGCTTAAACTACTAGCATTTAATGGCTCACGGTTCGCGAGGCCAGAAGTCCCAAAGCCAGGTTCTGGCAAGGTTCTGCTTTCTCCCCAAAATCTGTAGCATTCCCGTGCTGGCTTGCCACAGCCTTGGGGGCTCCTTGGCCACAACTTGGGCCTCCCGTCTCTTGGCCATCTCTCTCTCCTTGGGTCAGATCTTCCCCTTTCCGCTCATTTCCAGCTTCCGGCCCCTCTGGCTGCATCTGATTTCTTCTCTTAAACCCAGCCATGAGTTGGAGGACCGCCCTCATTCATTTGGGTCACATCTAACTAGGATCTTAGAAGATCCTATTCACAACGGAATCCACACCTCAAGTGGTAATCCATCTTCAAACAGTATCCTTTACAAGTAGGTTCACTCCCGTGGGAATTCAGATGAAGATTAAGACCCCGTCTTTTGAGGGGCACATAATTCAATCTAACGCAGTAACTGAGTGCTTGAAAGGACTTTGCTCATAAAGTAATCCAGCTTGCTCCCTTTGCAGATGAGGTCCCAGGACGTGGGGACGGTGGGTTGTCCCAGACACAGAGCAGGTGCAGGAGCTCAGTAAGAGCACTTTCCCTACTGCTTAGCAGATCATGTTTTACTGTGGTCAGTTTTCCAGGTGGGAAACAGTGTGTTCAGGTTGGAGAATGTCCTTGTTCTTAGAGATGCTAAAGTATCACATTGAACCATTTGAAATCGCTAATATCAGCCCATGATACCTAAAAAAGTGACAACTTAATAGGCTTCAATAAGGGTATGATGCTCCGAACTTACTTTCAAGTGGTTCAGGAAGGAAGGAAGGAGAGAGGAGCAGGGGAGGGGAGGGGAGGGTAAAAGAGGGGAGGGGAGGGAAGGGAAAGAAGAGAGAGGAGAGAAAGAAATTATCTATAAGGAAAGCAAATACAGTAAAATGTTAGTAATTGTTTAATCTGGGCATTGGGTCTATGAATGTTCATGATACTATTATTTTTTCTGTAGATTTTTAAAAGTATCAAAATAGAAATTTGAGAAAAGAATTTTAAAAAAGACATTATGTTAACTAGTCTGGGCCCCCCAGCAAGTTCCCAGCCTTGCTTGTCCTGGAAGACAACACTTCTTGGCCCAGGCTCTCTGTCAGAGCCTGTTGGGAAGCCTGTGGAGCTGAAGTGTGGGCTATGGGGGGAAGGGCCTTGGTGTTGGGGTCCAGGGAGACTCAGGTGGGGCACCTGTGCACTCTCCTGAGGGGATGTTGCAGGGAAGGGTATGGTGGACTCGTAGAGAAAGAGAATGTTCTAGACTCAGTGATTGGGTTCAGGTCCTGGCTTTACCCCTTCGGCGAGGTACCTAATCCCATTATGCCTCAGTTTCTCTGTCTGTGAAATGGAAGTAAGGATTGTTGTGAGGGTTATATAAATTAAGACATGCAAGATGCTCACATTGACTGGCTCCTAGTAAGTCAACTACGATCATCACTGTTGGGGGTGAGGAGGGGCCTCCGGGAAAAAGAAGGCAGCAGGGACAAGAAGAGGGGCACGTGGTCTAATCCAGCATGACTGGGCAGGACTGGGCTCTGTCATCTTGGCCGTGACCTAAGGACTGGGCTAGCTCAGGTGGGGTAGCAGCTAAGGCTGAAAGCAGAACAAGCCTGAGGACCTCCTCTCCGTCTTTCCTCCTTCTAAGACCCCCACCCCAACCCCAACCCCAGCTTGCCTCCTGGCCCTGCCCGTGGGGTGGTGGTGAGGCGGATGGGGCCTCTACAGGCCCGGCCTGCCCACCCCTTCATTGCCCCCCACCAGAACCAGGGAAGTGAGGCCGCCCCATTTTCTGTCCTCACGAACCCCTCGTCCCCCAGCCTGGAAGGGCTGGCAGAGAAGGTGGCATCTTTTCTCAGGCCTGGGGCATCAGGATGTGGGTGGGACTGAGTATGGGTAGCGGAGGACTGGGTGGGGGGCAGGGAGGGGCTCTCAAGTGGGCAGCTGTGTATTTCTAGATGGGGGTCGGGTAGGCAGGGCCTGGGTGTGGTTTCCTGGGGCGGCTGCAAGAGGAGGAGGAGGTGGCCCAGAAGGAGTAGAGGTCCTGGGGTCTGGAGGAGATTGCTCTGCAGCCCCAGCTCCAGGGTCTGCCCCATCCCTCTGGGCTCTTGAAAGAGCCTAAGACCCTGTGGGACTGTCTGTAACAAAAGGGAGGGGAGCTGGGGGCAGGGTGGGGGAGAAGTGGCTCCTCGAGGCCTGCTTGTGGTCTCTCCCCTTAGCTGTCCTTTCCAGGTCTCTGAGAAAACCTGACTCCACTGGGCCTCCCGGGAACGGGAACGTCCCCCCCCACCCCAACTGGAAATTCTCAGAGAATTCACATAGGCTTGGGGAAGCCCATACTCAGAAATCTTCCCAAAGTCCTCTAAGCTCAGAGGGATCTTTTCTGTTTTCTCCTGCCCTCCTGAGTTCATTGATGCCTGCATTAATACAGCAGGAAGGATTTAGGGAGGCCACCAGGAAGAACTGGCTGGCAGACAGAAGTGAGCTGGTGTCCAGAGACTGCAGGTAACCAGAGGTGGCTGTGGTCTGACCTTCCTGAGACACCCCCCACCCCCCCGCCCCAGCTGGGGTCCAGGCCTTCCAGGACTCCTTGGAGCTGCAGGTCCTCAGGCCCCCTCAGCCACATCCTGTACCCCAGTGCCACTCTTGCTCTCGAAGCACAGGCCAGATGTGCAAATTCTGCGGCTGTGCCTAGGGCTGAGCACAGCACAGCTTGCTTTTCTTGGAAATCATTGGTGATTTGTTAGAAAAACAGGAAACCTTGGGGTTGCTGGTGTGCATTTTGATATTTTTTTGTTGTTTTTGTTTTTGAACGCCTTTCATCTGTCTCCATCTAAGGACATTTTGGGGTATTTCTGCTCAACTCTGCCCACACCCCTTCAAACATCCTCCTTGCTATTCCTTCTCTCTCCCTCTTGTCTATCCCCTCACCCCCACCCCCAGCTTTGGCCTCCCCCATCACTGCTACTGGGCAGGGAAGGCAGAGGCAGGTAACCATGGAAACAGGTGTTGTGGTGTATATGTAGCTTTGGGCATGTGCTGCTGTGGAGTCTGGCTTCCCTGCACCTGCCTCCTCCCCTTACCGCGCCCCCATCTCCCTCCCTCAAGGCTGCCAGACCCCACCCCCATCACTTGTGGTTAGACCGGAAGCAAAGCGGTCTTCGGGACCTGCAGCTGGGACAGCCGGGGTGGCCCCTGCTGCCCTGATGACAAAGGATGGTGACGTGGCCTGGGAGGGAAACCCCTCAGCCCTGCCCTTGCTTCACCCAGGGGACACTGAGGCCGAGGGAGGAGGGGGGGCTCTCCAAGGGCCCCTGATTACATGCCTCCAGTAAAGAGGAGGGATGGGAAGGGCTTGAGCAGGTCCAGGACCGAGCTCTGGCTCTGCTCTGGACCGGGCCCTCCCTGGCTGGGTCTCGGAAATGCAGGAGACGGCCGGTGGGAACTGGTGTCACTTTATGTACCGGGACTTTATTAAAGTACTGAAAAGCGCCGCTGCTTGCTGGTGTCCCATGGCGAGTTTTGCCTGGGTCCTGTCTGGTTTGGGGTTGTACTCAAGCCTTCTTGCTGTCCACGTCCCACCCCGTGATGTGCCCATTTTATGGGTGAAGAAACCGAGGCCCCCAGAGGTGACGCGGCTTAACCGCGCGGCTGTGCCGCTCCCTGGCCAGGCCCCCCGCCCGAGGCTAGAAGGCCGGCAGCTCCCTGCACCGGGGCTTCCCCGCCAGCTGCCCTGCCCTGGGTTTTCATTCAGTGCTGGAACCTCCCCTCTCACTGGGGAACCGGGCTTAGGGGCTGCCCTTCTGAAGTCATACGAGAAGTCTGATATGAGAGAGATGAGAAACCCCCCAAACCTCTCTGGGAGTGTTGTTTTTAAAAGGAATCAAACTGTCCAGAGAGAGAGAGAGAGAGACAGGATGTGCAGGGCTACGGTACAATGGGGGGCTGGCATGAGAAGTGGAAAGGAGCTTTCCAGAAAAGAAGAGGAGGTGGGAATTCTGGTCTCGGGAAGGGACGTGGGCAGGAAGGTGATGCCCTCTCACGCCCAGACTTGCTCCTCTCCCAACCCGCAATCCCGTCCCACCATGTCACACGGCTTCTAGGAGGCAGAGGGTCTCACCCAAGGATCTTTGTGAGCTTGGATGGGGAACACGCAAAGTCTCTGTTTTCAGTTGCCTCTAACCAAAGTTTGGCGTTTCCTTCCATTGTGAACGTAGGCAGCAAACCACCGTCGTATCAGTAGCACCTGTGAGTTTGTCATCAACAGAAATCCAGATGTTTTCACAGTATCTCCCAGTTAGGCACGATATGCCATTTGTGCTTTTTACCACTTCGAAATGATCGCTATTAGACTTGGTTCTTTAATGGTTTAATGAGAAGAACATATATTACCATCTCACAATTCTGCTTACTAAAATATTGTTGGTCATTGTAATTCAGTGCAATTCCTTTCTTTTGCCATCCCGTGCATTTGATCTTGTGCATTTAAAGCGTTATTCTAAAGAGGGATCTGTAGACTTCTCCTGATTGCCGAGGGGGTTCACGGCACAAAAGAATGTTAGCAACTCCCACCTGCTTCCAGAGCAATGAGGTGGAGAACTCTAGCTGTTACCTGCTGGCTGAGGAAGGCTTCGGCGTTAGATAGCCTTGAGTTGGCGTCCTTGCCCTCACTTGGTGCTATCCTGAGAAAGTGATTTTATCTCTCAGAGCTGCAGTTTCCTCATATATAAAATGGAAATGAATAACATCCACCTGGAAGGTTCCGTCCAGCTGCCAAGCGCCTGCTTGGTCCAGTGCCCACCAGCATGGGAGCTTTATCAGGGGAGTCCTGGGGGCAGGGGCAACAGCTTATATAAGCCCATGAGACTCAAGCAGGATTCTGTTTTGTTTTTGTTTTTTTTATCCCAGAAGAAATGTCAGGCTTAGTAGACAGTAATTTCTTAGTGTCCCTCATGCAGAAGGGTAAACCTGGGCCATACCTGGATAAAGTCATTTTTTTCTCCTGCTTGAGCCACATTTTTTTCTCCTTTTCATCAGGTACCCATGATGAATCTTGGTCCCTAAATTCAAGTATTCCATACAATAGAATACTATTCCGATGTAAAAAGTAATGAAGTACTGATACCTGCCACAACATGGATGAACCTAGAAAACATTATGCCGAGTGCAAGAAGCCAGACCCAAAGATCACATATTATATGATTCCATTTATATGCAATATCCAGAATAGACAAGTCCATAGAGACAGAAAGCAGATGAGTGGTTGCCAGGGGCTGGGGGGAGAAGGAAATGGAGAGTGTGTGCTAACAGGTACAGGGTTTCCTTTGGGGGTGAATCAAATGTTCTGGAATTAGATTATAGTGATGGTTGAACAATGTAGAGACTATACCAAAAACCACTGAAGTGTACACTTTAAAATGGTAAATCTTACTTTGAGTTACATCTTTTTTTTTTTTTTAATTAAGAAAATTAAAAAAGAATTATTTCTTATCTTCTTAAATCAACTGCAATCCAGCTCTGAGCCCCATCCTGCAAGGAACTGTCCAGAGGCTGAGTTTCGCACACTTTCCTGCTACAAACCTTCCCCAAGCCTGGTTGCTTTCTTAGCCTGGGGGCAGAGCGAGTGAGGGAACAATGCGCAGAAAGAAATCATAGCACCATCATTTCTCTGTGGCATCAGCCATAGTTCCAGGAAGCTTGGGTTCTGACCTGAGCTTCTTCCTTTGGCGTCTGGCAGAAGAAATACCCCAGGAAGCAGTCTCTGAGGCACCCTGCCCACAGTGTGGATGGCCAAACGAGATTCTTTCAACTCCCCTGAGGACCGCCTTGCTGGGAAGTTGCCGTAGATGTGATTTCTCCTTGGGGCCAGAGGAATGTCCCTGATGATTGCTTGTATGGTCATTACATCACAGCCACATGTTTGGGTGAGGCTTTGGTGTGCGCCCTCAACTGTCCAGGCTCTGTGCTGGGTGCTGGGGTTGAACAGTTAGTGTGGGGTACCTACCGCTGCTGCCTTCTCAGAGCAGCAAGTCCCGTAGAAGAAGCAGGCAATGGTAGACCAGATGACCGGCACAGGCACAGGGGAGGATGCCCAACCCAGCCTGGGGGTCAGCCAAGGAGGCCTCCCCTGAAGAAGTGACCCCTAAATGGAGTCCAGAAGAAGGCATCTTAGAAACCAAGTCAAAAGCAAGGGAAGGTGGTGGGGACGCTGTAGGCCAGGGGTTCTTAACAACGGGTCCGTGAGCTTGAATTTAAAAAACAAAACAAAACATTATGCTTGTGGGGTCGTGTTGGTGCGGGTGTGATAGATTTATTAAATAATACACAGTATAGTGTGGACTTAGTAAGGGGTCCGTGGTTTTCACCTGACTGGCAAAGGGGTCTGTGGAACAAAAAAGGTTAAGAACCCCTGCTGTAGGCAGAGGAAACACACACAGGAAGAAGTTCAGTGTGGTGAGGGAAGGTGAGGGCGTGAAGCTGGCCAGTGAGGCTGGGTCCAGAGTTCTTGGGACCTAGAGAGCCAAATTAGGGGGTTGAATTTTGTTCCAAGCAATGACAATCCACTGCAATCAGATGTGCTTTTTCAGAGAGAACTCTGCATAGAACATCCTTTACATTGATGGAAGGAAAAAACATTTGTTCAAGTGCACAGGTAGATATATAAATGCATTAAAAAGAACTGGATGGACAACAGAATAAACTGAGGTGGGGAAGGTATATGCTTTCGAAAGGGGAGAGTTGGGAGGGCAGGTAAGTGGACAGGCTGAGAGAAAGCTTTCAAGATTTACTCTATGAACTTAGGAATTGCATGACTCTTTAAAAATATTTTTGAGATAGGATTTGCGTATAGTAAGATGCACAGAATTTATTGTACAGTTTGATGAGTTATGAAAAATATATTCTCCGTGATAGTTCTATCAAGGTATAGAATATTTCATCATTCCAGAAAGTTCCCTCATGCCCATTCCTGGCCATTTCTTCTCATCCTTCCCAGAGACAACTATCCTTTTGATTTATTTTACCATAGATAGTTTTGCTTGTTCTAGAACTTCATATAAATGCAATCCTATAGTATCTATCCTTTCATGTCCAGCTTCATTCACTCAACATAACCTTTTTTATATTCATTCATGTTGTTGCATGTATCATGGTTTGTTTCGTTTCTTTTCTTTCTTTCTTTTTTTTTTGAGGTACCAGGGCTGGGGATTGAAACCGGACCTTGTATGTGGGAAGCTGGTACTCAACCACTGAGCCACATTGGCTCCCCTGAGTTGGTTTTTTCTTTTGTCTGCTTGTTGTTTGTTTGTTTGTTTTTGTTTTTAGGAGGCACTGGGAACCCAACCCGGGACCCAGCCTCCTATGTGGAAAGCAGGCGCCCAACTGCTTGAGCCACATCAGCTCCCAGTTTGGTTCTTTTTATTCCTTGAATTGCTGGGTAATAATCCATTGTATGACTATAACAAAAAATATGTATCCCTTCTATTGATGGAATGGGTTTCCAGTTTGGGGTTATTACAAATAAAGCTGCTTTGAACATTCTTGCACAAGTTGACATTTATTTTGGGTAAATAACTAGGAATGGAATTACTGGGTCAGAGGGTGAGTATTGGTTTAACTTTATGAAACTGTCAAACTCATTTGCAAAATGTGGATTTACCATATTATGCTTCTGCCAATAATGCATTAAAGTTCTGGTTGCTTCACATCCTTGCCAACTTGGTATTGTTAATCTTTTTAACTGTAGCTATTCTACAGTAGCATTATTGTATTGTTGAATTTTTTTCTGGCAAGCAGGTAATTTAAAGGTGAATAAGCACTCGTCTTCCAATAATTTTTTTAAGCCAATACTAATAGCATGTGTCAACAGCTAGGGTTGCCCTGCTCCTCGAGCATTGCCTTTTTAGGGTCTCAGTTGAATGCCGATTCAGTGATAGCTCTCCACTCTGGCTGGCTGGAACTCCCATGTCTCCCCTCACTGTCTGTGCAGACTTTTGGAGCCATTATTCAACTCGTGGCTTTCCAATAGCTGCTTCTTCTAGAACTTACAAGGTCTTGCCCTGCACATGCACAGTTTAATATTCAGCCAAAACCTCAAGAGGACCCCTATCCAGATTTCTCAAGTTCTGCTTTTCCACTTTCCCCTCTTTTCCAGTACCCTGCCTCACAAATTCTAGCCAACTCTGGCACCCTGAACTCCCATTTCTGTCTCCTCAACTCAGGAAGACCTTCATGCTGAGGTTGAGCTCTGCGTCTGTGCTCCACAGTCTAGAAAGTACTTTCAAGCCAAAACCTGGGCATTCAAGGGGCTCACCTCATGAATTTCCCTTCTCTCAGACATCACAGTCTTGTGCTGCCTGTTGCCCAATGTCTGTAAACAGTTGCTTCATCTATTTTTTTTTTTTTAAAGATTTATTTATTTATTTATCCCCCCTCGCTGCTTGTGCTCACTGTGTCCACTTGCTTTGTGTCTGCTTCTCTCCTTCTGTTGCGTCATCTTGCCGCGCCAGCTTGCTGCGCCGTGCAGGCCAGCTTGCCTCCACCAGGAGGCCCCAGGAATCGAACCCGGGGCCTCCCATATGGTAAATGGTCGCCCATCCAATTGAGCCACAGCCGCTTCCCTGCTTTATCTATTTTGACCAGTCTCATAGTTGTTTGTGGAGGGAGGGCTCATCCAGGGCCAATTACATCTTCACACCTGGCAGTCAAAGTCCTCCTTCTTTTGGGTAGACTCTTGAATACGTCCTAACTCTTTAATGAGGAAAATGTATTTAGGTGTTATTTGAGTGATTTTTGAAAAGAAAGAAAAGAATGGCATTTAGAAGGATAGAAATCAGGATATTGGCCATGGTTATTGTGGGTGGTTAAGAAACATGTTTAAGCTTGTCTTTTTAATGAAGGTTTTCTAATTTTTTATTTCTTAACTAAACTTTTCATTTTGAGGTAATTGTAGATTCCTGTATTAGTCATCCAAAGGGGGCTGATGCAAAATACCAGAAATCGGTTGGTTTTTATAAAAGGTATTTATTTGTGGTAGAAGCTTACAGTTACCAGGCCAAAAAGCGTTAAGTTACTTCCCTCACCAAAGTCTATGGCCACATGTTGGAGCAAGATGGCTGCCGATGTCTGCCAGGGTTCAGGCTTCTTCCCAGGACTCCGTTTCTCTCCAGGTTCAGTTCCTCTGTTTCCTCCACAAGGTCAGCTGTAGACTATGAGGCTCTCTAGGCTTTGCCTCTCTCCCCAAGGCTGGCTGTGAACTGTCAGGCAAATGGCTCATCTCTTTTCCTGGGGCCTTCTCTCCTTCCTCACAACCAAGCTCCTCTGTGTGTTTATTTCCCCGGGCTCCAGCATTAAAACTCCACATCAGAACTCCAACTCTGAAAACTCCAACTCTGTCCTTTGCCATGTCTTTTATCTTTGAGATCCCACCCACCAAGGGGCGGAGCTCAATGCCCTACTTACGTGGCCCAATCAAAGCCCCAGTCATAACTTAATCATGCCGAGATGAACAGACCAGTTACAAGCATAATCCAATATCTATTTTTGGAATTCATAACTATATCAAACTGCCAAACTGCTACAATTCCATATGCAGTTCTAAGAAATAATACAGAGAGATCCCATGAAACCTTTACCCAGTTTCTCCCAATGATAATTTCTTGCAAATCTCTAGTACAATATCACACCAGGATATTGACATCAATACATTCAAGGTGCAGAATATTATCATCTTCACAGGGGTCTCTCAGGTTGCCTTTTTTTTTTTTTTTAACCATGAATGGGTGTTTTTTTCAAATATTGAACCAGCCTTGCATTCCTGGAGTAAACCCCACTTGGTCATGGTGTATAATTCTTTTTATATATAACTGAATTATATTTGATAATATTTTGTTAAGATTTTTTTCATCTGTATTCATAAGGCATATTGGTCTGTAGTTTTCTTTTTTATACTGCCTTTGTCTGGTTCAGCATCAGGTAATACTGGCCTAATTAAATGAGTTGGGCAGTATTGCTCCTCTTCTATTTTCTGGAAGAGAATGTGTGTTACTTTCATCTTTAAACGTTTGTTAGAATTCGCCAGTGAATCAATTTAGGCCTGTAGATTTCTTTTTTGGGAGTTTTAAAATTATTAATTCAATTTTCTTCATAGTTCATGGCTAAATTATTTATTTCACATTGGATGAGTTGTGGTAGATCATGTTTTTCAGTGTTTTGTCCATTTTATCCAAGTTGTCAAGTTTATGTGTATAGAGTTGTTCATAGTATTCCTTATTATCCTTTGATGTCTGCAGGGTCTGTAGTGATATCCTCTGTTTCGCTATGGATATTGGTAATTTGTGTCTTCTCTCTTTTTCCTTTGTCACTCTTGCTAAAGGTTGTTAATTTTATTGATCTTTTAAAAAAACCAGCTCTTTGTTTCATTGATTTTCTCTATTGTTTTTCTGTTTTTGATTTCAATGATTTCTGCTTTCATCTGTGTTATTTCCTTTTTCCTGCTTGCTTTGGGTTTATTTTTCTCTTCTTTTTCTATGATGTTAAGGTGGGAGCTTAGGTATTGAATTGAGACTTTTTCTCTTTTCTAATGTTTGCATTTAGTGGTATATATTAAATTAGCTGTGTCCCACAAATTTTGGCAAGTTGTATATTCATTTTCATTCTGTCCACTGTATTTTTGGATTTCCCTTGAGACTTCCTCTTTGACCCATCAGTTTTTTAGAAGTGTGCCTGACCTGAGTGGAAGTCTAGGCTCCCCTACTTGGCCTTTGCTGGTGGAAGTGGGGCACAGTTTTTTCTATGATGTTTGGCTGGCTATTGTCTTAAAGTTTTCCGTTTTGCTAAACTGTTCCTTTCTTGGTCCTTTGGCTAAGGAGAGAAGGCTTTGGGGAGGGTGTGACTTTTTTGTCTGTACCCATAGCTGTTTCCAGGTTGCTGGCTCTTCAGCTCCAAGTCTTGGATATATGAGGCAAAAAGAAAACCTAGGACATTCCCCATCCTGTTGTTCCTTGGGTCCCAAGGTCCCTGGCCAGTCTGCCTTTTTCTTTCCACCTTTCAGAATAGCTCATGTTTGTTTTATATGTCATATCTGGGTTTATAGCTGTACTTAGCAGGAGGAATAGGGGAAAGTATATCTTCTCCATCTTCCCAGACTATTTTCTAGTTTTTATATACTTAACACCTACTATTTGTGTGGTGAAGACACAATATGCACAAAATATGTATTATTTTAGAAATGTAAAAATTATATCTAATCTTGCCTCTCCGGAGATAATCCCTGCTAACACTTTGGTATGTGACCATACATACATGGTGATATTTTTCTTTAGATGTAGATATAAATCCTTCAGAAACATAATCGGAAGCATCTTAAGGTCCTTTGGGTCACAATGACCAGACACGAGCACTTCTAAGCAAAACTTCTCAAGAAGTTGCCTCTCTATAACCTCCCTTTCTCTCCTCAGCCTATTCCATCAGGTCTTCTTCCCCCCCCATTTATTCTTCCAAAGTCAGCAAAACCCCCCACGTCACCAAATCCAATGACCAGTTCTCTGCCCTCATTTTACTGATCTTTCCGCAGCATTCCCCACAGTTAGTTACCCATGCCCTCTTTGAAGCACTTTTGTTTCAGATTTCTGTGACATCATTTTCTCCTCTGACTTCATGAATTGCTCCTTCTCAGTGTCCTTCTGCTGGTTCTTCAGGTGCCACCTCCCAATTTTAGAGTGCCCTGAGGCTGAGCCCATGGCTCCCCATTCTTCTCTCTTCACATGGTTCGTGGCTTTGGCTGCTAAATTGCCAACTCCCAGATTTGGAGTTCCAGCACAGAACTCTCCACTGAATTAAAAATAGGCATCTCCACTGTTACTTGGACAAAGCAGAACTGTTTCCCCTCCCAAATTATCTTCTCCCCAGACTTCCCCCATCTCAATGGATGGGCCTATGACCCATCAATCTCTGTAAAAAGAAAAGACAAAAGGGGTTCGAGTATCCCCAAAAATGCCCATCCGTTTGGGGTCCAAACTTTAGTTAGCCGTTATAGCTGCTCATCTGCTATAGAGATTTGGCCTGAGCTGAAGCCTGGACTCCTTAATTCATTTCCATTCGATTCAGACATAGGGTCATCCTCTGATTCTGTCCTCTCAGTGTTGGTTTTCAGTTAGGACTGCATTCACATGTATTCCTTTTTTCTGCATCTTCATGGATATATTCGGTGGGAATTTTGGGATGCTTTAGTGCTTGCCACCCTAATGTCATAGTAAATATTCTCTGAGAGTTCTAGAGAGTTCTAGACTGGGCAAAATGGAACTCTTGAAATCAGCGTCTGTTTCATAAAATGTAAAAACCACACCTGGCCAAGTATCGGGAGGAATGTCTGATTTTGGGATCTGTCCACAAACCCTGATGATTCCTTTCTTTGTTAGAGAAGTTTTGCTTGCACTAATAAACCATATTCATGAATGGATGGAGAGGAAGAAGGCAAGAGATTTTTCTTATGGTAATTGGGCAAAAGTTTAAAGAGAATAAAAAGAAAGAGACTAAAGAAGATGTATATGGCCGTGTCTGAAAGCAATTGCCTACTGTAGGGTTACTGGAGGGAAGATGGGGCGGTAAATGGTTTAACACTCAGGAAGGGCAGAAAAGATGTGCAAGGAAGTGATGATGGATTAGACTTTTGTGTCCCAAATTTATTCTGATGGTAAAGCATCAGGAAGTTATGGTACCCTATAAAGACCCAAATCTTCTTTGCCCAAAACGATGTCTGTCTTACAAACTGGAAATGTTTCTATCTGCGGAAAGTGAGCAGCCTGTAATGAATGCAAGTTGTGACAACCACAATCATTTGTCTATATCCAGAAAGCTGCCAATATGTATATAATTGGGGAAGCGGATGTGGCTCAAGCGATTGGGCTCCCATCTACCATATAGGAGGTTCAGGGTTCGATTTCTGGGGCCTCCTGGCGAAGGCAAGCTGGCCCGCGCAGTGAGCTGGCCCTCGTGGAGTGCTGGCCTGTGCAGAGAGCTGGCACAGCAAAATGACACAACAAGAAGACACACAGAGGAGAGACAATAAGAGACATAGGAGACCAGGGAGCTGAGGCAGCACAAGAGATTGAGTGCCTCTCTCCCATTCCGGAAGGTCCCAAGATCGGTTCCTGGTGCTGTTTGTAAACTGGTCTGTCTGAAGTTTCACTTTTACTTAATTAAATTGTGATTAGGGCTTTGATTGGGCCACGTCAGTAGGGCATTGAGTTCCCACCCCTTGGTGGGTGAAGACTCACAGATAAAAGACATGGCAAAAGAAGAGAGTTGGAGTTTTGATGTTGGAATTTTGATGCTGGAGTTTTGAGCTGGAGCCCAGGAAGTGAGCACATAGAGGAGCTTGGTCGTGAGGAAGGAGAGAAGGCCCGAGCTGTTTGCCTGACAGGTCACAGCTGGCCTTGTGGAGAGAGGCAAAACCTAGAGAGCCTCATAGTCTACAGCTGACCTTGAGGAGAAAACAGAGGAGCTGAGTCCCGGGAAGAGAGGAACCCAAGAAGCCTGAACCCTGGCAAATGTTGGCAGCTGTCTTGCTCCAACACATGGCAATGGACTTTGATGAGGGAAGAAACTTACGCTTTATGGCCTGGTAGCTGTAAGCTTCTACCCCAAATAAATACCCTTTATAAAAACCAACAGATTTCTGGTATTTTGCATCAGCACCCCTTTGGCTGACTAATATAACTGTGAACCGAACCCGGGACCTCCCATGTGCTGAGCCACATCTGCTCCCCCATAGTTTTAAAGTATATTTTTTCCCCCTTATTTCAATCTTTTTGTTGCTATTACAAATGGGGTCTTTTTTCATCACAATTTCTAACTATTCTTTATTTGTATAATTGAAGGCCAATAATTTCTATGTTAATTGTCTATCAAACCACATAACTAAATTCTATTCCTTATAATAGTCATTTTTCAGTTTATTACCTTGGATTTCTACAAACATTTTGAAGGTGAAAATTATGAATTATGCCGATTCTATAAATGACAAAGCTATAATTCATAACGAGCCTCAACAAATGACATGTGACATAGAAAGTCTCAGAAAGTACACCACCCACATATTCATCCTGAAATTACTCGAAGCACTCCAGCTAGGCAAGAAATGAATCAAAATAAAGAACTCATAAATAAGAATGGCATGATGCAAAGACAAAAAATATAAGTGAACAATGAAATAAATCAAACTTAAAGTCACTATCCAAAAACCTGCTATTATCATAGTTATTAACTTTAATGTAATTGTCAAAAGTCATTATTTAAAGAATTGTGATGTAGTGTAAAAATATTTACTACAAATCTGTACCTGCATTTTGAAAGAAAGCAGATGTTAGTTATAACTCTAAGATTAGGAGAGGGCCTATAACCACAGTGTGGCAGTTTGAGATTATTTTATGAATCCCAAAAAGAGAAAGATTATGTTTGTAAATGAATCTATTCCTCTAGGTGTGCTACCCTTTGATTGCATTAAATTCAGTTGAGGGGACTCTGATTAGATTACCTAGGGTCTTTGATTCAGCTACATCAGTGGGTATGACTCAGGTTGGGTCCGTACCCCCTTGCTGGGTCTGATATAAATGGACACTTACTCAGACAGACACAGGAAGAGAGAACTCTGTCACTTTTGATCCTGCCATGTGGCCGAAAGGAGATGGCTGAAACAGCCGAGGCCCCAGGGAAAGATGAGCCATTTATTTGCCTGATAGCGTACAGCTGAAATTGAAAAGAGAGCAGACCAGCCTAGACTGATATAGAAGGCCCGGAAAGAAACAAGCCCTATACCAGGAAAAAGAGGATTGACTATACAGGTCCACTTCAGCACGAAGCCTCAAGAGGCTGGTCCCACAGAGTTCAAGAGGAAGAGTAAGCCTAGAGGGGAAGGAGAGGCCAAGCAGAGATCAACCACCATCTTGCTTCAACACGTGGCAGCTGACTTTGGTGAGAAAGTACCTCTTACGTTGCCTTGAGTTGGACTTTCCAGGGCCTTGGGACTGTAAGCTTTTACCCCAAATAAATACCCATTATAAAAGCCAACAGATTTCTGGTACTTTACATTGGCACTGCTTTGGCAGACTAATACACACACTTTCAGAAATAGCTATAAAAATTATATAGGAATTCTGGATCCAGATCTCTACTAATGAATTTTTAAATCTTGATTAAAATGAATGGTATCATTGAAAACTTAAATTAGCAAAGTTGACATGTGAAGAAGTAGAAAACCTAAACAGACCAATAAAATTGGAAGGAAATTTAAAAGATATCCCAAAAATAACCTTGGGGAAAGGAGCTGAGAAGCCCACTCACTGCTGGGCAGCAGAGAGTCTACTCTCCATTCAAGCAGGAGGGTTCTGGGACTATCCTGGGGTTCTAGTCTCAGGTTCGAGATATAGATTTGCCACTATCTAATCTGGGCAAGATCTTTCACTGCTCAGAGCCTCCATTTTTCTATCTGTAGAATGGGAGGGCTAAAATAGATAGTCTCTAAAATCCCTTCCTAGCCTTATTGTTTAGCATGTACTTGTGTGTGTGTGAGATTGTGTGAGTGTCTGTACAAGTGAGTATGAGTGTGAATGTGTGAGTGTGGAATTGTGTGTGTGTGTTTATTATAAAACTGCTTTCCAAGCCTGACGGTGCATCAGCATCATCCAGGAAGTGTTTTAGTATTTCTTGGCCCAATCCCAAAACCATCTGGAGCTGCGCAGCAGAAATTTGTATATGAACAAAGCACCCTGTTTTGTAATAGATTACTTTTATCAATGTTATGGCCAGGCACTATTCTAAACATTTTCCATATTTTAACTCATTGTACTCAACCTTGAGCTTGAGCAGACCCTGTGGTATGTAATAAGCATTAAAAGTGATGCCCTGCTAAATCCCCTCTCAATTAGAGGCGGAGTGGGCATCACCATCCCAGAATCCTCAGGATTGGGGAATGAACCGTGGACTAGAGTAGACATACTGTTATTCTACTGTAGATTTATTGTTATCCTAGCAATGGAAGAACCTTTATCATTGATGTGGAGCCAATGGCCACTGGAGGTTCTAAGGGGAGGGAGAAGGGAAAGAAGGTGTAATATGGGGGCATTTTCGGGATTTGCCAACTGTCCTGAATGACATTGCAATGACAGATACAGGCCATTATATATCTTGTCATAACTTACAAAAATATGTGGGAGAGGGTATAAACTACAATGTAAACTATAATCCATGCCCAGTGGCAATGCTCCGAAATGTGTTCATCAATTTTAACAAATGTACCACACTAATGAAGGGTGTTGTTAATGTAGGAAAATGTGGGAGGGATAGGGAGCAGGGCATATGGGAATCCCCTGTATTTTTATTATTTATTTATTTTTAATATTTTACCAGGAGGTCAAGGGGATCAAACCCAGGTCCTTCCTTATGGTAGACAGATGCCCAACCACTTGAGCCACATCTGCTTCCTCCTGTGTATTTTTTATATAACATTTATGTAATCTAAGTATCTTTTTAAAAACTTTAAAAAGCATATAAAAATTTAAAATAAAAATTAAAAAAAAGCGATGACCTGCCATTTTAGGCGACACCAATGCAGTGGAAGACACAAATGCAAACTGGGCATCAGGATCGCATGGTAATATTTGGTTATATGGTGGTCATCAAGATGTTCCAGAGTGTGAGGCCCTGGATTAACAGCATGGAAAGGTATATAAAAGGTATATAAGAGGGAAGCGGATGTGGCTCAAGCGATTGGGCTCCCATCTACCGGATAGGAGGTTCAGGGTTTGATTCCCGGGGCCTCCTGGTGAAGGCGAGCTGCCTATGCAGCGAGCTGTCCTGAGTGGAGTGCTGGCCCTCACAGGAATGCTGGCACAGCAAGATGATGCAACAAAAAGAGACACAGCAGACCAGGGAGCTGAGGTGGCTCAAGAGATTGAGCCACTCCGGAAGGTCTCAGGATCGGTTCCCAGTGCCACCTAAAGAGAAAACAAGCAGACATAAAAGAACACACAGTGAATGGACACAGAGAGCAGACAATCGGGGGCGTAGGGCGCAGGACGGGGGTGGGTGTAAATAAATAAATAAATCCTGGAAGAAAAAAAAAAAAAGGTGTACAAGGCAATGTAGAAAGGTATCCCTTGGCAGGAGAAGGTCCAGGAGAGGGTCCCAGGGCTGAGGGTCCCAGGGCTGAGGGTCCCAGGGCTGGGCTCAGCCTCCCCAGGTCCCACCCCACTTCCTTCAGACCTTCTTTTCCCAGAGTGTATTCTCTCCAGAAGTCACTGCTGAGCTCTGGGGAGGAAACTGCCCAGGATGGCCAGGCAGAGGGGCGGGAGCCCCCAGCTGCCAGTGGGGGAGCCTGCCTGAGGCCCCCTAGTGGCAGCCATCTCTGCAAGACACAGGTGTGACTGTGCTCCACAACCCCCTTGAGTGGCCCCCAGAACCTGCTGCTTAACACCAGGCCCCTGAGCTGGGCTCCATGTGCTCTGCCCTCCCCGGGCTGCAGCCTGGCTAGGCCTGCCCTTGCGCTGTCCCCTTGACCACCACCATGTTCTCTCATCCCTCAGTGTTCCCTTTCCTGCCTCTGGCAAACCACCCCTGTTTTTTTTGTTGTTGTAGTTTGTTTCTTTTATTAAAAAATTGTTTTGGGAAGCGGATGTGGCTCAAGTGATTGGGCTCCCGTCTACCATATAGGAGGTCCAGGGTTCAATTCCTGGTGCCTCCTGGTGAAAAGCAAGGCGGCCCATGCGGAGAGCTGGTGCAGCAAGATGATGCAACAAAAAGAGACTCAGAAGAGAGACAATAGGAGACACAGCAGACCAGGGAGCTGAGGTGGCGCAAGAGATTCACCGCCTCTCTCCACTCCTGAAGGTCCCAGGATCCGTTCCCAGTGCTGCCTAAAGAGAAGACAAGCAGACACAGAAGAACACACAGCAGATGGACAGAGAGCCGACAGCGAAAGCAAACCAACAAAGGGGGAGGGGGAGAAATAAAGAAACAAATCTTAAAAAAAAAAAAAGAAAACTAAAAACAGATTAAAAAAAAAATTGTTTTAAGCAAACCATCCC
>JAQZBX010027801.1:0-28160 GCA_029593785.1 Cabassous unicinctus | reverse complement strand
ATGTTAAGAACTTCACTATCTTTTTAACTATTAATGGGATTATTTTATTTTTGTATTGTTAGAGTAAAAGACATTTCCTTTTATATTTTTAAATATGTATCTTGCTGTTAATTTAGCAGTACAAACATATAGTCAACAATATCACTAGACTTTTCATGTACTAAATAATTTATTTTTTTTCATTTTAAAGCTATGCCAGTAACATTTATGTCCCACAACTCTACTACAATATTCCATGTACCTTATTACTAATCCAAATGAATGCTAATACCATTCAATTTCTTTTTCATATAAACATGAATATTTGTTTTTATCATAACCAGACCCAAGTTTTGACATAGTATATGCACTTCTAGAATAAATGTAGAGCTGGGATGAAGGAGCTCCAGCATCTTGTCCCATTTTTCTTATGTATACTCTTGGTAGCCTAAAGATCTAATAATATAGTAGACAGGTAAATGCTTTGGGAAATGCATTATAATTTTTTTTATCACATTGCTCCCCAAACATTCATTGGCTCCCCATTTCCTTCAGAGCGGAAGGACTTACAACAACAATGATAAATACCTATGTAGTGTTTACTACATCCCAGGCACTTCTAAAGGCTTTATACATTTTAACTCATTTTATCCTCACAAAAGCCCCAGGAGGAAGATACTATTTTTGGCCTCACAGATGAAGAAAGTGAGACTCAAGGAGGGTTAAGTAATTTCCTCTAGGTTCACACCACTAGCAAGTTTAGGTTCCTAGCACAACACAGCTCTAGAATTTACCCTTTTAATGACTTCCATAAATTTTGTCATTTAAAACATTCCTTGGCTTCATATTCAAGAACAACTTCCATTTGGCTCTGTGCACCTTCTCAAACATCACCTGCCCTGACCTTCCATCTCTAGCCCAATGGAAATGCATTACTCCCCACGATGCCTTGCCTTTCCCATCTCCCTGAACTTGGCCACACTGCTTTTGTTTACTATTCTGTTCCTATGCCTGCAACTTCCCTATGTCACATATAGCTCTGAAACATAGCTGCCAGCCTTTAGAGGACTTCTGTGGCCTTGGCAATGAGGACACCAGTGATGCCATTGAAAGGCTGCAAGTTGGAGGCCCTTCTTCTATTTTGAGCACAGCAAGCATCACCCCTCTTAGACTCTGCTGCAGGGTCTGAGTGTAAAGACATGACACTGATGACTGAGATGGAATTTCTTCCCTTCCTAATGGCATGAAGACTCAGAGCTAGATTGAATAAAATGGGACTTCTTGCAGTTCTGTCTGTAGATTGATACAAGCATGGTCACAAATATACTATAACAAAATTCTAGGAAGGTATGCCCAGGGGATTGAGAGAGAACAAATGCAAGAGCTGTCAGTCAGATGGAGGTTGACTAGCAGCATAGGCCTGGAAGACTTCCCAGAAAAGGTGCTATTTGGTCAAAGTTTAAAGACTGAGAAGGAATTAGCCAGGTGACGATGGGGTGGGGGCAGGCCAGGAGGATAGGTTTGAGTGTATGTGTGTGTAAAGTCATTACAAGCAGAAAAAGCAATATTTTGTTAATATATGAAAGAAGAGGCAAACACTTGTGTAACTTGGGTTAGTTAAAATACATGTGCGTGCATGTGTGTATGTATATTGTATGCATGTACATATACACACAGATCTACCTACACACAGATCTACATACTTGTGCATACATATATACTGCCATTGTGGCTATTACTTAGTACAACTTAGTTTTCCTGTTTTGTGTTTGGTTTTTTTTTGTTTCATTCTGTTTTTCTCACACCTTCCTGGGTCTAGAATAATATATAAGGTTTGGGAACGTAGCATGTTTTGTGAATGAGCTGTTTCTTTTCTTCATACAAAGAATTCCAGAGCACACCTCTGGAATTGTTGATTTAGAAAGCAGGGTAGCAGGGATTCTTTGCATAAGTAATTTAGATTGTGAAGCTCATAAGAATATTTTCCTATTTCAATAAAATGGCATGCCATCATTGTATACTATACCTGGAAATTTCAAGGTAAATCATAAAGGGAGTTTGGGAGTTTTATTGTTGTTTTTATCTAATTATCTGATTATACACTCCCCCCACCTTTGGTGTGGCAGTCAGTGTAATTAATAAGTGTCATCTCAATTACAAATTAACAAATACGTTTTTACAGCCAATGAAATGATTTTGCCTATCCTTCCCCTGTGCAGCAGTTTGCAAAATGTATTCCACTGTGTGCTTTTGAGACAGATATTTTATGAATAGGTATAAACTTCACAGGCCCGCAATGTAACATTGCTACGATTGATTTGATAAATGGCTGCCATTTTACTTGGGAAAATATTTGTGATGTTGTGCTCCACTGAGAGCAGAGCCCTGTTCGGCTCCATTGGGCCAGCACCGCAACATAATTCACCGCAACATTAATACAACTGAAAAAAAAACGTGATAATAAAGTCAAAACAACCACCTTCCAAACAGGAGAAGATGCACTAATCCAAAGCAGAGACAAAAAGCCCTAATTAAACACCAAATCAAACCAGCTCATTTTTTTTTTTTAAGAGAGATTTTCAGCCTTTCAATGATTTACTTATTCTTAGAAACAAAAGAAAGGGAGTTGCAGAGAGTGGGAGCCTTACAGACTAGGGTCCCAAACTTCCATCTTCTATTTAGCAAAGTGAACGAGGAAGAGGATTGTTATTCAATTAATAAATAGATACAGTTTTCTTAAACTACTGGTGACTGTGCAAGACTGAACAACATACTAAATTGCCTTCTTGTGGCTTCCTCATCTGGAAGCCTCTCCCTGTCCATTAGATTCTTGTCCAAACAGCCCCTGGCAGCTGTCACCCTCCAGATTTGCAGAGATAAGCTGAATGACCCTTGCCACCAGAGAATGTGGTAAGAAAGCTCATTTCCACAGAAAGACAGGGAGATGACAGGTTTCTTTTGGGGATGTTTTGTATTTTGCTTTTCCAGGGCAAGGCAACTGACTTGGTGGACTTAACAGACAATCTGGCCTCCACATAGACAATCCAGATGGTTGCTAGCAGTTGAGAGAGTTTGGCCATCAGGAGACTCAATCCAATTCTTTTATTATGAGTCGACCTTCTTCTCCTTGCCCAAGAGCCACATGGTCTCTTCTGGAGGGCTGTGCATTTTGAACATAATGGTTATTTTCTAATTCCAGCTAACATCCATACTACTGGTCATTTTTAAGATTTATTTGTTATAAGATAACATGCTAAATAGATGACAGTGAAAGATTGCCCTATTTTGCTGTCATAGCAAAGTGCCCATGCATGTTGAAGCATGTAATATATTAATTAATGTAGACATTAATTAATGTACAGCCAGTCCTGGCTATGACCCTAACTCACTTTTTGACCTTAGGATGGTCACTTCTCTAAGTTTTATTAATTTCTAAACTGAAATAGTCTTGAGTCCCTTCTAACAGTAACAGAAAATGATCAATTTAATTCAATTACATTTGATACAATGCAGTTTACCTGGTTTCAAATGAATATCTACTAAATCCAGAAACTGATTGGAACATGGTGCATATTCTCAGGGAGCTCAATATAATGCTGTAATATATAATATGCATAACATAAATATATGTTTACATTTAGTCTTTAGATGAAGTTCAATTTTTAAAAGTGTAGATAAGTCAAAGAGGATGGATTTAGACAGCATGTTCTGAAACACTAATTAGAGGACTCCACTACCACTTATAGAAATAACTAGAACACAATACAAAACATAAGTTAATCCAAAGCTCTAGACTTTTGTTCTTGTCAATGGGTGAAGGAATAATCAAAGAGGGCTGAAGTGGTCAGAGAAGTTTTGTTTAAAAATTTGAGAACTGAATGTAGCTAAATACGCCCTCACTGGAATGGAAGTAGAAGTATATCCAACCTTAAGGTGTAGAGGAAGGAAAGGGTTAGAAGAATAATTCCAAACCAAAGTTTACTAAGGAGCATTTGAGAGTCAATTTCAGGGAGGGACAATAACAAACTAAAAATCCAAAGGTCCAATGACTGAGTGAAAATAAGAACTGATCTGTGATTAAAGAGGGGAACCAGCATATTGGGATTGGGGTGCTGAGCTGCTGTCTAGCATCAGTGGCAGCGGAAACAGAGGGGCCCTAACTAAGGCTCCAGAGGCTTTGGGACTAGGGCATCTCGCTTTCTGGAAAAGGCACTGAGATATTTTGAACAGTCCTTGAGGTGAAAGGTACATTTTCAAGGCCAATCCCAAGGCTAACTCTGTGCCTTGATGCCACCACAGAAGAGGGGTTATGTCAGAAGACGTTTCCTGTGGCTGCCAATTTGACTGACAGAACTAGCTTATGAAGAGTGTTTTGCAAAGTTTGTGCATTCTGGCTGCAGTGACATTTTCGCCCCAGGCAGAGTCATTGGTGATCTATGACAAATGGATGTATTTTGCTAGTGCAAACACACTTTTAGGCTTGCCTAGGGTCAAAAAGCCAGCATGAAAAGTGCTGATCTTGAGCCAAGTAGTTCCAGAAATGGTCTGAGTCATGTGTGGGCCTAAAACTCTGGACTTCAAGAAAGACACATTGGAGCAAAAGCATGACCAGAATTAATGAGAACTCAGGATAATTGCCTTAATTTCTCAGTAGTCATATGTGTGTACAAGTGGTACAGTGAGCTCAAAACAGAGGTTCTCATCCAAGACTCCATACTTGAATAACCTGGAGAGTCATTAAAACCCCTGAAACCCATGCCACACAAAAGATAAATTAAATCTGAACCTTGTGGGGGAAGGGGCAGTTCGTTGGGGAGGCAGTGGGACCCAGGCATCAATAATGTTTTAAGTTCTCCAGATGATTCAAATATGCAGCGAAGGTGGAGAACAACTGCCTTAAAGGTATTATAAAGACTTCTTATAATATCTCAGCATGGACTATTTTCCAGTTGATCTCATTTATTTTATTAGAGAAGCTTTGAGTTTACAAAATAATCACACATAAAATACAGGATTTCTGTACACCACTCACCGCCACCATTTGTTACTATTGATGATAACACTTTTTATAATTGTACTTTTTTTAAGAGCAGTTTTACCATTGTAAAAATTAATGAAAGATTATTAAAATAGTCCTATCGACCATTATTTACATTATTTTCCCCATATAGCACCCTATTATTATCACCTTGTATTAGGATCATACATTGCTATAATTCATGAAAGAACATTCTTCTACTTGTTCCATTAACTATAGTCCATCATCTACAATAGCTTTCAATGTGTTGTATAATCCTGCTTTATCTTTTAATTTTTATCTACTAATGTATACATCCAAAAGTTTCCTCTTTATCCACATTCACCCTTTCACTTCTGTGCTGTTGATTACACTTGCAGTAATGTGCTACCATCACCACCATCAGCCTAAATAGAAATTCCATACAACTCAAGCATCAGCTCCCCATTCTCTAACCCCAATTAACCTCCTAGTAATCTATATTCTAGATTCTGACTCTAAATGAGTTTGATTATTATAATTACATCATAAGAGTGAAATCATGTAATATTTGACCTTGCCTGTCTGGCTTATTTCACTCAACATAATGTCCTCAAGTTTCATCCATGTTGTCACATGCATTAAGACTTCATTCCTTTTTACACCTAAATAGCATTCTTGCATATACCACATTTTGCTTATCCATTCATCAGTAGCTAAACACTTGAGTTGCTTCCACCTTTTGACAATTGTTAATAATGCCACCATGAACATCCGTGTTTGTATTGGTTTGAGTCTTTTCTGGACCCCAGAAAATTATATTCTTAAATTGATCTTATTGTGAACATTTGATTAGATCAATTAAGGTCCATTTGATTAGACTGCTCCAGTAGGGCAGAGCCCAAGGTAGGTCTTAATCTTCTCACCACAGTCCTTTATAAAGGGAGGAATAAAATGCTGTGGACACCAATAAGAGGTGAAGAAACAGAGAAAAACTACCAGAAGTTGAAATCAACAAACCTGGAGAGAGAAAAGCCACAGACAGAGCTGAAAGCAACAATGTCCAAAGGAGAGGGGAGAGATGAGCAGACACCATCATGTGTCTGATTGCCCACAGTTGCAGCTTGGGGGAAAAGGATCTCCTGATGATGCCTTGATTTGGACACTTTCACAGCCTCAGAACTGGAAGCTTTAACCTAATAAATTCTCATTTTAAAAGCAAACTTATTTCAGGTTTATTGCTCCCAGCAACTTCTAGCAAACCAAAAAAAGTGCAAATATCTGTTTGAGTGCCTGTGTTCAGTTCTTCTCGGCATATACCTAGTAGCAGGATTTCTGGATCATGTGGTAATTCTATACTGAGCTTCCTGAGGAACTGCCAAACTGCCTTCCACAGCAGCTGCACCATTTTATATCTCCACCAGCAGTGAATGAGTGTTCCTGTTTCTCCACATCCTCTCCAACACTTGCAGTTTTCTGGCTTTTTAAATAGTGGCTATTTTAGTAGGTGAGAAATGATATCCTATTGTGGTTTTGATTTGCATTTCCTTAATAGCTAGTGATATTGAGCATCTTCTCATGCACTTTTTGGGTATTTGTATTTCCCCTTGGGAGAAATGTCTATTCAAGACTTTTGCCTATTGTTTAATAGTGTTGTTTGTCTTTTTATTGAGTTGTTGGGCTTCTTAATATCTTCTGGATATTAAACCCTTATTGGATATGTGATTTTCAAATTTTTCCCCCATTGAGTTGGTTAACATTTCACTTTCTTGACAAAGTCCTTTGATGCCCAAAAACTTTTAATTTTGAGGCAGTTCTCATTTATCTTTTTTTTTTTTTTTTCCTTTTTTTGCTTGTGGTTTGAATATAAAGTCTAAGAAACCATTGCCTACCATAGTTCTTGAAGATACTTCCCTACATTTTCTTCCAGGAGTTTTATAGTCCTGGTCTTAATATTTTAGGTTTTGATCCATTTTTAGATCATTTTTGTATATGATGTGAGGTAGGGGTCCTCTTTCATTCTTTTGGATATGGATATCCAGTTCTCCCAGTACCATTTGTTAAATAGACTGTTCTGGCCTAGCTGGGAGGGCTTGACAGCCTTGTCAAAAATTAACAGACCATAAAACTCTCAATTTTATTCCATATATCAATATATCTGTCCTTAAACCAGTGCCATTCTGTTTTGACCACTGTAGCTTTGTAATATGCTTTAAAGTGAGGAAGTGTGAGTCCTCCAACTTCGTTCTCCTTTTTCATGATGTTTTTGGCTATTTGGGACCCCTTAGCCTTCAAAAGCAATTTGATAATTGGCTTTTCCATTGCTGCAAAGTAGGGTGTAGTAATTTTTATTGTGATTGTGCTGAAACTGTAAATCATCTTGGGTAGAATTGACATCTTAACAATATTTAGTCTTCCAGACCATGAACACAGAATGTCCTTCCATTTATTTAGGTCTTCTTTGACTTCTTTTAGCGATGTTTTTTAGCTTTCTGTGTACAAATCCTTTATTTACATCCTTGGTTAAATTTATTCCTTGATATTTGATTCTTTTAATTGCAGTCGTAAATAGAATTTTTTTTTAAATTTCCTCCTCAGATTTGCTCATTACTAGTGTATAGAAACACTACTAATTTTTGTGTTTTAGTCTTGTATCTTGGTACTTTACTGAACTCATTTATTAGCTCTCATCATTTTGTTGTAGTTTTGGGATCTTTCTATATATAAGGTCATGTCATCTGCAAGTAGGGAAAGTTTAGTTCTTCCTTTCCAATTTGAATGCCTTTTATTTGTTTTTCTTGCCTAACTGCTCTGGTTAGAACTTGCATCATAATGTTGAACAGCAGTGGTGACGGTGGGCATACTTGTCTTGTCCCAGATCTTAAAGGGAAACCTTTCTATCTTTCACCATTGAGTACAATGTTTGTTGTGGGTTTTTCATATATACCCTTTATTAAATTGAAGGTGTTTCCTTTTATTCTTGTTTTTCTAATTTATCAAGAAAGAATGCTAGATTTTGTCAAATGCCTGTTTTGTGTCAATCAAGATGATATTGTGGTTTTTCTCTTCATATTATTAATGAGGTGTATTAAATTAATTGATTTTCTTGTGCTGAACCACCCTTGCATACCTGGGATAAAACCCATTTGATCATTGTGTATAATTATTTTAATGTGCTGTTGTATTTGATTTGCAACTTTTTTTTGAAGATTTTTGCATCAATATTCATAAGAGAAATTGGTCTGAAAATTTCTTTTCTTTTGGTATCTTTATCTGACTTTGGTATTAGGGTGGTGTTGGCCTCATGGAATGAGTTAGCTCGTGTTTCCTCCTCTTCAATTTTTTAAAAGTGTTTGAGCAAATTGGCATTAAATTTTCTTGTCCTGGTCTTTTCTATTTTGGGATGTTTTTAATTACTGGTTCAATCTCTTTACTTGTAATTGATCTGTTGGTCTGTCTTCTATTTCTTTCAGAGTCAATGTATGTTGCTTATGTGTTTCCAGTAATTTGTCCTATTCATCTAAGTTGTCTTATTTGCTCACATACTGTTGTTCATAATATCCCCTCATAATCCTTTTTTGTTTCTGTGGGGTCAGTAGTAATGCCACCCTCTCATTTCTGACTTTATTTATTTGTGTCTTCTCTCTTTTTTTGTCAGTATAGCTAATGCTTTGTCGAGTTTGTTGATCTTGAAGAACCAACTTTTGGTTTTGTTTATTCTCTTTATTGTTTTTTTATGCTCAATTTCATTTATTTCTGCTTTAATCTTTGTTACTTCTTTCTTTCTGATAGCTTTAGGATTAGTTTGCTGTTCTTTTCCTAGTTCTTCTAGGTGTGCAATAAGGCCTTTGATTTAGGCTCTTCCGTGTTTTTCAAAGTAAGCATTTAAATTTCCCTCTCAGTACTGCCCACACTTCACCTTCTATGTTTTGATATGCTGTGTTCTCACTTTCATTCATCTTGCGATATTTACTGATTTCTCTTGCCATTTCTTCTTTTTTTTTAAGATTTTATTTATTTATTTATTTATTTATCCCCCCCTGCTGCTTGTGCTCGCTGTGTCCATTTGCTGTGCGCCCCTCTGTGTCTGCCTGTCTCCCCCTGCTGGGTCGTCCCGCTGTGTCAGCTCACCGCGCCGCGCGGGCTGGCCCGTCCTCACCAGGAGGCCCCGGTAATCGAACCCGGAGCCTCCCACATGGCAAATGGGAGCCCCATCGACCCAGCCACATCCGCTTCCCTTTGCTATTTCTTCTTTAACCCATTTATTGTTTAAGGCTGTGTTGTTTAACTTCCATATATTTGTGAATTGTCTGGTTCTCCACCTGTTATTAATTTCCATTTCATTCCATTATGGCCAGAAAAAGTGCTTTGTATAATTTCTATCTTTTTTAATTTATTGAGGCTAGTTTTGTGACTCAACATGTGCTCTGTTCTGGAGTATGATCCATAAGCACTCAAGAAGAATATATATCTTGCTGTTTTCAGGTACAATGTTCTGTATATGTCTGTTAGGTCTAGTTCACTTATCATATTTCCCTACTTCTCTGTGTCCTTATTGACCCTCTGTCTAGATAGTCTACCTATTGATGGGGGTGGTGTTTTGACATTTCCAACTATTATTGTAGAGATGCCTCTTTCTTCTTTCAGTTTTGTCAGTGTTTGCCTCATGTATTTTGGGCCACACTGGTCAGTTGCATAAATATTTACGATTTTTATTTCTTCTTGGTGGATTGCCCTTTCATTATTATACAGTGTCCTTCTTTGTCTCATAACAGTTTTGAATTTTAAATCTATTTTGTCCAATATTAATATAGCTACCTCAACTCTTTCTTGGTTGCAGTTTGCATAGAATATCTTTTTTCAGCCTTTCACTTTCAACCTATTTATGTCTTTGGATCTAAGGTGAGTCTGTTGTAAACAGCAAGTAGTTGGATCATACTTTTTTATCCATTTGCCAATCTGTGCCTTTTTATTGGGGAGTTTAATCCATTAAGATTCCATTTTATTACAGTAAAGGCAATACTTATTTCAGCCATTTTATTCTTTGGTTTTATTACATCAGATCTTTTTTTCATCTCTTTTTCACCCTTTCAGTTACTCTTACTGATAAATCTTCATTTATTCACTCTACCCCAAGACTCCCTCTCCTGTCTCTTCCTTTAAGCCTTCAGTATTCCTTTTAGTATTTCTTGTATGGCAAGTCTCTCGTTGACAAACTCTCTCAGTTTCTGTTTATCCATGAATATTTTAAATTTCCCCTCATTTTTAAATGAGAGT
The DNA here is from genome assembly GCA_029593785.1 of Cabassous unicinctus. Lineage (NCBI taxonomy): Eukaryota > Metazoa > Chordata > Mammalia > Cingulata > Chlamyphoridae > Cabassous > Cabassous unicinctus. The sequence continues at coordinate 17,908 of JAQZBX010027801.1, read as the reverse complement.
TTTGCCAGATAAAGAATTTTGGGGTGGCATTTTTTCTTTTCTTTTTCAGTAATTCAGTTGATATCTTTGCTATTATTTTTTTCTTTTTCTCTCTGCTATTATTTTTATAACCTGAAATGTATATATCACATAATGGCTTCATTAATGGCTCTGAATATATATAATATACCACATAATAAATTTATTCTTTGAATTGTAGAGATAAGAAAAAATATTTTTGTTTTTAGTGTAGGGCAAAGGGAGAAAATGAGTCAAAATTCAATGGAATATTGACAATACAAATGAAAAATACAAGGCTCCATGGTCTTTTGTTAAGAGCCTACATTTCTGACAGAATCATAAACTGATTTTTCGGTGAAATAATTTTTGCCATATTCTCTACCTTATCTCTTTAAGCCAAAACAGTTTTAAGCTAACCCCACAGGTCTATGATTCTTTTATTTTTTAAAATGTGTCAAAATACTTTTAAGTAAAAAAGATTACTTAAAACTATAAACCTAATTAAAACAGCAGTGCAGGCACAGATTTTGCTATTGGACAGTATTTTAGCACATCTGCACTTTTTTTCCCTCATATTATTGAAACCAAGGATTACCATAGACAAAGATCAGTCTGATATTAGACCATCTCTTTATAGCAGAATGCAGTTACCTGAAAGAGAAGTTTCAAGAGGGGGAGCTAGTTAGCTAATTAATTACAGATTGTGACTGAAATTTTACAGATTGAAGATCCTTTCAGAGTTCATGGAAAACCCAAAGAAAGCAGCATTCCCAAATCCCTGCTCTTAGAAGCCTCCAACCCCATTTCTACTCCTGCCTTTCCTATAAAGTGCACTGAGTATGGAAACATGAGCCCAGCATGGTAGCTGATTAAGTTTTGACAAGCAAAAAGCAAACAGGATTCTTAGTCATGTGTCTCACAGAGATAGAACTATGAAAACCAAAAGAATTATACTCGAAGTCTTGCAATTTGGAATTTAGAATATGGGCACACAAGGAAACTGTATGTTGAAAGACTTTGGACCTGGGTAGAGCAAAGTAGTAAACAATTTGACAGTATACACTGCAAAATCAGACTTCTAACACCTCCCTGTGGTATCTAATTTTGGCTAATGTGTGGTAATTTCTAAGATGGGTACATAAGCATGCAACAACTAGACTTGTTTGTTCTAAGAAGTGAGAATTGCAAAGTTATTTTTGTTTTTCTCTTTTTCCCTCTATTCTTTCCCTCTCTCTCAATCATTGTTCCTTAAACCACCTTATCCATTCACTCCCTCCCTCTTCTGTCTGCATTTGTTTGAACCAAGATCAAACATAGTTGCTTTAGTGGCTTTTCTGTTCATTCTGTCATTTTGCCTTGGTTGAAAATCAATTCTCCACCCACACTGACACCTGTGCAAGCTGGCTGCCCTAAGGCACAGCAGGAGGCCAGAGCCAGCTTCATCCTCAGCCTGTTGAACAAACATTCCCTGAGGAAAGAGTAACATGGGCATGTGCGTGTGTGTGGAATTGTGTTCACGTGTGTGAAATGTGAATAGAGTATACCATTACCTTGTGCATAGGTTTGCACAGGAAGATAGACACCCCTCAATACATTCAGCAGGTATTGAATATTTAATATGAACTTAGATACCATGGTGGCTTCTGAGGATATGTTAGCATTTATGTGTATAAATAAAAGTGCATTCATACACACACTCTCTATAGTGTAACTATAGCTTACTAAGTGATTTCAAACACATTTTCTCATTTGAAACCTAGAAGGGAGAGTAAAGTATCACTCAACATGGATCCCTCCATAGAGTAGTTTCAGAACTAAGAAGGGAGGATGGGTTACAGACTGTTTGTGCTTGCGTTTTAGCTTGTCAGAGTTAAAAGCAAAGGTTTAGACTCTGAATAAGCTAGATTTGAAGGCTGGTTTCACCACTTTCAAACCATGTTGATTTGGGACACATTCCTTAATGTTGCCATATCTTGGTGTCATCATCTCTGAAAGGAGGGTAAAAATGTCTGTCTCTTAGAGTTGTTTGTGTGGATTAAGATGTGTAAAATGATAGAAAATAATTAATAGTTTCCATTATTTTATGCATATAAATTTATATTATTTAAAATAAACATAGAATCCTTAAAGCACTTGAAAGGATACAAAATATGATTACGTACAGTGTCTCAAATTCCTAAAGCAGCCTGTGCTATATCCTGGTAAGTTCTCAAGAGTTCCTTCTAACCTTTTTATGCCAGTGGTAGGGAGGAAATGTGGGATTACTGTACAAGCTTTGAGTCCAGAGCTCCCATAATAAGATTTATTGAACAAATGTTTATTGAGCATCTTTTACAGATCAGAAGCTATAGTACTGCAAGCTAATAGGCAAGGAATGAGAAATAAGGTTGAAAAAGTAAATGAAGTAAATTAAGCTCCAAACTTGGGAGCTTTAAAGGTGGGAGAAAATGTGATGGTTTGACGGGCAGGGGAAGGATATAGGGACATAGTAAACTGATGTGAGGAACATATTTGTATTGCTGCCCTGATGTGTTAAGACTTAGATTGGAGTCACTGTAGGTCTAGCCTCACAGAGTTTAAAGCAGAAAAGCCTTGAGACCAAACAATTATTTTGCTGGCTGCTTAACTTATTGAATCTCAGCTTCATCTCTCCAATGGCAATTAACCATATTTTGTCTTCTAAGGGAGGTGGTAGAAATTAAATTAAGTCAAGTATGTAAATCACTTACCATGTTCCCCAATACAACTTGATGTTTAATAAATGCTAGTTTCCTTCTTACTCTCCATTGTTCCTCTTACATCTTTCCTTTTTCCCTCTATCCTTGCCTTCTGCCTCCTTATAGCCTAAGCCATCCAAAGCCAAGGGCCTGGGAAAATTATCCTGTCAAGGGGAAAGGGTCTGGGTAATTTCAGCTGATATAAAAGTTTAGAGGGCTGTGTAGAGGTTGGCACTGATGCATCACACAGTTCGCCCTTCGATGAAGAACTAGCTGTCCATACTTGTGGGAGTGTCGACAGGGAGCCTTTAGCTCTTGTCCCTTCAAGACTGCCTCAAGTACAGAGAGCTGGTTCAAGATCATATTTCTTCTATGGGAGACCCACATTTAAGACTGGTCCATGGAGGGATGGGGATTGTGGAGACATACAAAACTTCGGACACTTTAACACAATTCAGGGACTCTTTTGAAGGTCCATTTAGCTCCTGATCTCTCCATAGGGTCAGTGGAGACTGTCCTGGGCCAGCATTACAGCTCCACTTCTCACTCTGCTCATCCTGCTTCCTACCTCTGCTGTCTGTGAGTGTTGATCCCAAAGGTATTCTGTAATAAACCTCCTCCATATTAAACTCTGCCTCAGAGGCTGCTTTCCCATGCACTCAACAAAGAGCTCAATGCCTCTGTACCCACTGATTCTTTTTTGTTTGTTTGTTTCAATTTCTTTTTTTTATTTTTAAGGAACTTTAGATTACATAAAAAATATAGGGGATTCCCATATGCCCCCCACACACACACACACACACTTTCTCACATTAACAACATTTTTCATTAGTGTGGTATAAATGTTACAATTGATGAACATATATTGAAGCATTGCTACTAACCAAGGTCTATAGTTTACACTCTGCCTCACACAATTTTATAGGTTATGACAAAATGTATAATGGTCTTAACTTGCATAGTTATAATGAGGGGCACCTAGGCAGAAGGTGAGAGCCCAATATGAGGACTCTGGAAGTATTATGTGGAGATTTATTGCTACTCAAAGAATTTCTTCTAGTAAAAGTCATGGTTCACTATAAGGCTGAGAAAGGACTTACACAGTTCTAGTAGAACTATAAATATGCTAATCAAGTCTTTGCACATTTTGTACTCTCATTCTTGCCAAATGATCACGGTCCCAAAATGGGTGAGATGATTTCAGCTCTTGGGTCTTCATGCTCCTTGTCAGCATTATTTGGAAGACAAGTGGATTAGGGGTGGGAGCCTAACTCCCATCAGTCTCTTTAATCTTTTAATCTTTTATGCTGATGGACTTTTCTCAAGGACAAAACAGAGAGATATGATGAGAATGGGATTTGGAATCCAAAATGGATCTTTAAAAACAGAAGAAGGTCAAAGTTCATTATTATGATTGACTTTTTTTTGTATTTTTAATTTTATGTTTAAAGAAATTTTAGAAGATAGACCTTAAAAAATAAGAGTAATTGCCAGTTAAGTGCCTTTGATGAGGCTCGCTCCCATGAAACTGCTTTTTCTATATACCTGCCATTAAAATGAGCTCCAGAGAAGAGTGGGCTCTAATTTTAATATGGAAAAGTTATACAACCTTATCCATTGTCTAGGAAAGAAAAGGAAGCTACAAGAAAGCAGATACAAAAAGTTTCACTTTTCTGATCCGTTAATATTTATCGAACTCTATCCATGTGCCAGGCAATGTGTTAGTGTTAATTCTGATAACAACTTAACAAGTAGATAATATTATCTTCAATATACAGAAGAGGAAAGTGGGGTTTAGAGAGTTTATGTGCTTTGCCCAAAGACACACAGAGGGCAAATGGTCACAATGATATGTGTCTTTAGACAGTCTAGCAGGAGATTATTCTCTTATTCTCCATGATACAACCCCTTTCAATACTGCACAGGGTTGTTATGAGTTTTGGAAATAATATATGTAAAGCTCCTTGCAGATGCTTGGCATGTAGAAAGTGCTCAGGGAAAGATGATTATTGGGCATCCCTTTTGTGTTTGGGACACACTATTTAGTCATTTTGCTTAGTCTGATTTTATGCATCACTTTTTAGAAATGAATGATGCCCTTGTGGCCTGAATCCAAGAAATGGAAAATCAGAAGGGCACAGCAAAATTCTTAGGGTCCCCAAAGTAGAATTGTTTAAAGGCTAAATCACCCCAGAATCTCATACAGCTCCCATTAAAATAAATGAGAACAGCCCATGTGTGAGTGAGTTGTGTGACCCCCCAGAGGGAAGAAGAGCCACTAGCTGTTCCAGACCACTAAGTCCTCACAGCTGAGTCCCCACTGGTAATGAACCAGAAGAACAAGAAGATGCCGCTGTCTTAGGGGAATGTACATTATCAGGTCCATAACCATCAATCCATGGTTCTGCCAGGAATACAGACTTAAGAAATATAATGCATTCTTATATGGTCTTCTGATATCTACCCAAGCAAATGGAAATTAAATTAAGAAAGGAATGGTTATCACAAGTTATATTTACTCAGAAATATACACTTTAAAAGCTTGCTGCCTTTGCTAATGAGTCTCCCATTAAACCTCTATTTAGGTATATTGTTTACTATTCAAGCACTGATTAATTTACATTTCTTTCTTTTTGTCTTTGACTCATAATTACTCTATGGAAAATGCAATTTTAGTAAATGCAACATTTACTGAATCGAATGAGTGTAAACAGTAATGAACCCACTGAAGACGGGTTTTACCATTTGCTCAATGAATGTTCCTAAGTATCTCTAAATTAGATGGAATAATGTCCATGACTTTTGGGAACATTTAAGGACATCAAAGCTGGAATTGAATGCACCAATTTTGCTTAGATCCAAATGTTGGTCACAGTTGTCCCATCTTCCTGTTATCTCACTAAATCTGATCTTTAGATTTTTTTCCCCAAATGACAAGGAAGAGAGATGATTTCCAGGCATCATACTTAACCTGACTGCTTGTCCTGCACCACACTGGAAATAGAGATGAAACAACACCCAGGCCTTTTCCCTCAAGTGACTCTCAAGGCAGTGAGCTTGCAGTGGAAAGAGAACCAGCCACTGAGCTGTAAAGAGCTGCATGCATGTTATGTTTTCTAATATTTGTAACAATATGTGGCATAGTCATTACTTCATCCCCATTTTATGAATGGAAGTTGAGAGTCAGAGAAGTTAAGGAACTGTCTTGAGTCTGTTCCACAGTTAACTAAGACTTGGGATAAAATTCCAAACCAAGTCAGTCTGCTTAAAGAGCCTATGTTGTCCCAACCCAGTTGAGTGTGAAAAGGGTGTACAACCAGCGGTCAGAGCTTGGGTGACCTTGTGCTCTAGCCGTGGCCAAAATGCTTGGCATGCTAGTGCTCCCAGAGGTTCCCTCGTCTGCTACTTCACATGTGGAAATGGCAGCAGCCTTGTGTCAGGTATAAGCACAATTTTAATGAGTTTTTTCTCTTTTGTTGTTTTATTTTAATAATCTTTAATGTAGTCACAGCAACCCCTCTTAAGTTAGCATGCTTCCTAAGTATGTTTACTCAAGACTTCCAATTCCAAGCATTTTAATGTTCCACCAAGAAATCATTTTCAGATTTAGATTTCATGAGTATTCTCCACAAAGAGGTGACCTCTTTCAGTGGAAAATTGAATGAAATGCCATTGTTACCCCTGAAGTATCTACGCAATAAAAAGCATGCTCTTGCTTCATAGGATGTGTTTTTAGATATTCTTAATACATACTTTTGGAACACAAAAAAGTGACTGCCATCTAATATCTCAAAACTAGCTATGGATTTCTTTCCTTTTGGGCAAGGCTGGACCAAAGAGAAATAAGAAGAGATGTAATTAAACTTCCAAAAATGACAGTTGAGCAACCGAGCTCTGTGGTCAGGCTGCCTGGGTTCAATATATAGCTGTGACATGGACTAACTCTTCCGCTTGAAATATGTTTCGTAACTTTTTACATTCAGTGTCCTCACCTGTAAAATGTCGATAATAATAGTTGATGCCTTGTAAGTTTGTGTGAGGATTAGATGAGATGTAGTAAAGTGCTGGAACTTTACCATGATGTAAACAGTTATAATTATTCCTAAGAAACAAGTTATTGCTCAGCATCATTATGCATCAAGACCAGGCAGAGAGCATTTTAAAAAGAACAAAAGATTTATTTCAACTTGATTCCTCTTGCTTCCTGGGCAAGTTTACAATGCCCCTACTTTTGAGGAAGGTCAGAGAGTTTTAGAAAAGAACTAAATATTGTTTTTCTGCTTGAAGGTTTCCCACATGGATATAAATGCAGCCTGGGGTGGGTGGCCTAGATAATAAAGGGAAGTGGGTTCACATTACTTTACAGCTATGTCATTTATTCCCTGTGGTACCTTATGCAAGTCACTCAAACTCTCTGCAGTTCAGTTTCTCTTTTTTGGAATTGGAATAACAAAAAAATAAAATAAATTAAATAAAAGTTTTAGTTTTAAAATTTGATTTAACACGATTAGCATAAAATGTTTTAGTCACCAGCCAAGAATTCAGCTAATGGAAACAAGCATAGCTAACAGTTGCAAAAAAAATTTATACCTTACCTAGTACTTTGGCATATGTAATTATGGTCAATTTTTCTAAAAAGTCTGAGAGTTAAGCAGGCTATGTACTATTGTTATTATTATTATTCCAAGTTTCATGGCAGATATGAAGATGTCTCAAGTAACAAGTGGAAGGAACTTTTATCTAGACTTCTGATTTATTTCAATTTAATAAATTACACATATATATAACATGAATGAGGCAGGGAATATTCCAGAAGCTTAATTATGAAGACCTATGTGTATCTAAATCTACTAAAGAGAAGAGAACATAAAAATTAGAAGAATATGGAAGCAAGGAAATCATGACCAACATCTAATCTTAGTTTTAGGACTGATATATGACAAATCTAAAGGAAATTTCAGGAATTCAAACTTGTGGTAACCAAAGAATGAATGAAAAGATGTTGAGTGGTCTAAATGAAGTATAAAAGAAAAAGGTATCTTAAGCAGTAAGTTCTGGTAAGGGCCTCCAGAGCTCCCAGGAAATCTATATGTTCTAATAGTTAAGAAGCAGAATCTATTATTAGGACAGCAATAACTGAAATTAAAATGGGAAAATATTTTCTCACATAGCTTAATGGACTCAACCTTATAGAAGATTTACCGTCTTTATTTAAAAGCTGTTTAAACATGTTTGTAAACATGCAGTGAATAAACAAACAAACAAGAACAACAAGTTCTTTTCTAATTCTAAGGTATCCATTTCCAATCTACAATCTGGTTTCCTAGATGGATTTAAAAACCAAGAGTTTTGCTCTACTGTAAATTAGCTATTATTTACCATCTGGTTAATCAATTAGTCAGATCTTCTTCACCCCTTCTGTCCACTGTCCCCAAATATTTTTCATTCAATATGTATTCTGCATCTAAAATATCCCAGCCACTCTTCAAGTCATTAGGAGTAAAATGACTTTTAAGACAATATCAAGTTTGGGTAAGTATCACACCCAGTCAACCAGTTTCCAGGACAAAAATCGGAATGCTATCCTTGATAAATCCCTCTCCTCCTCCTGCTCACCAAGTCCAATTAGGCACCACACCTTGCCAAAAATATCTTCTAAATAGCCCTTGAGGCTCTGTTCCTCTTTCTACTCCCACTTTTACTCCTTTGTTCTGGACACATAAATCTCTTACTTGGATTCATGAAATATTCTTTTAACTAGTACCCCTGTCTCCAGTGTTGCCTCTCCAATTCATTTTTCATCTTTCTGATGAATAGGCATTCTACCAAGCACATGTCATTATGTCACTCATCTACTAAAAATTTTTGAGGTATTCCTCATTATCCTTAGAATAAAATTCAAACTCCTTGACATGGTCTAAAGACTCTAAGAGAAAGATGAGATAAGGGTGGATTGCTTGTTCAAGATGGAAAAATCAATAACTGCTATATATATTGTATATATACATACACATATCTCTCTCTATATATACACATACTTATATATATAATATCTAAAACATTCCAAAAGAAAATGACGACCACACACAATAGTTTGGTCTGGAAATCCAGTGCATAGGAAGGTTGGCATTAAATGAAAGAGGGATGAATCAATCGTGGTTAGAATAAGACCTTGGTCAATGATATTTTTTCTTTGTCAGGACTGAAATCAGACTATATGATGCCACCCACCAATATGTACTCTCAGGGCAAAATCCAGAATGCCATTGTGCAAAGAAGATGGGCTTTGGGATCAAACAATCTTTTCAATTACAGTTGCGCCATATACTCTGTAGCCTTAGGCAGCTTATAGAGCTTTACTAAGCCTTAGTTTTCATATCCTTAAATATTTCAAGAAATGCTTACCTTATGGACTAGTTATTGTAAAAATAAAATGAATTTCTGCAATTTTAAGGTAGCACATTGTGTTCGAAACAGTCCTAGGCTCTAGGGAAACAACAGGGAACAAGACAGACCCAATCCTAGTACTCAGAGAGGGTGAAATTCCTTGTCAAAGTACTTAGCAGAGAGTGGGCACCAGTGAGAGTGAGAGAGAGAATGAGTTTTATCAACCCAAGGTCATCAACAGCCTGCTTCCTAAAAAGTATAAATAATGAATACAGAAAGGTAACTGTGAGAACTTGCTCTTTTTCAGAGATCTTCTGAACTCTCACTTCCCATCATTGGGTCAAATGCATCCTTGACATGGGGGGAAATGGGAGAGAGAGGATTCCAAGGAAGCAGATCCCTTGGAGATGTATTCATTATAAAGAAGTTGAAATCTACAGATGCTCTTTCAAAGTTGGTATGATACAACCCAAATTTGAACCATCAAAAGAGCCAAGGGAGGAAGAGTGTCTTGGTGTATAGTGACTGACTCTGATGGTCTAGGGCCTCTGGAGTCCATGCACCATCTCGGTTGGGTCCAACTTGACACAGAGTGGTCTGAGCCTGTTGTCACTACTAAAGCAGACAGTTCATACTTAATAGTAGTTATCCTTGCATTGGTTTACTGGCAGGCAATATTTTTCACCTTTTCTGCGTTTTCCTTTTTTTCTCACTTGAGTAAACATTGCTTTAATATTAGCAAAGATAGAATAGGCTTCTCTGTTAAAAGAAAGTGATTACACCGAGATACTAAGAATAACCACATGGTTTTAAGAAGATGAGTAAATGAGATTGGACAGGTATTGCCTATTTTTTTGAAAGTGATATTTAGCTATATTTGAGTTATGTTTTGTGTTTTTGCTAAGAAATCTTACAGATGACCTCAGGTTGATTCTGCCTCTGCATCTCTAATGTGGAAGAATTGAAATACAGGAGCAGGGACATAACAGCAGAGCCCTGGCGATTACTGTGGGGGTGAAGAAAGATAACAGGGACCTGGGGTGCTTTAGGAAAATGAACTTCGGAGTCCAAAGCTTGGGCGTGCGTCTCTGCTATACATCAGCTCTCGGAGCTAAGGTGCATTTCTACATCTCTCTGTTATTCCATTCCTCTCTCTCTCAGTTCAGGTGCATTTCTTTCCTTTATTTTTAAATAAGCTTTAGATTATATAAATGTTACATCGAAAATATAAGGGATTCCCATATACCCTACTTCCCCTTCCTCCCACAGTTTCCCCCATTAACATCTTCCTTTAGCATGGTACATTTGTTACAATTGATGAACACATATTGAAGCATTGCTTCTAACCAAGGACTATAGTTTACATTATAGTTTACACTTTGCCCCACACAATTTTATAGGCTTTGACAAAATTATAATGTCCTGTAGCCATCATTGCAAGGTCATGTAGAAAAATTCCATGTCCCCAAAATGCCACCATGTCACACCTATTCTTCCCTCTCCCTCCCCTCAGAACCTCTGGTGACCACTGTCTTTTTATCAATGTTACAAGTTCCTCCGTTACTAGAATATGAATAAATCTACTTTAGTCTATTTTTCCATTCCCTCCTTATGTGCATTTCTATACCTCTCTGTTCTTCCATTCCTCTCTCTTTAAAGTGGTGACATAGTAAGTACTTTTCCACATTATCATGAGCCTTAAATAATATGATATAAGTGCACTTACTTATGTTGTACGCCTGACACATAGGAGATATCTGATTAAATCATTAAAGCAACTTTGCCAAAACTGAGTTTGGTGCAATCCTGAAGCTCTTGTCTTCAGAGCCCAGATGGGGATAGGGCATGCGAGGAAGGCTGCAGAGAGTAATCTAGCTTTACTTTGCAATGGTCTGGGAGAGCCCAGAAAGAACCTGTCCCTGGACTCTGTGAAATTGCAGTGATTGGTTTTTCTACCTGTGAGGATGGACTTCAGCTTTTCACAGAGATAAGGGAAGGAAATAGCTTTTGTCAGACTGTTATATCATGTCTCCAGTAAATATTCCATAATGGCTTGAATGTTGCCAGAGCATCCCTCAATCTCCTTGTATTTGGTGCCTTGGATCATGGCCTTGGCCCAGGGTTTTAAACCTCCAAGCTCCTATTTAAGCCCAGTCACTAGAGCCCTGGCTCATCCAAGGGCATGCCAGTCTCATGTTTTCCCTAATGTGCTGATTTCTTGCTCTTTATTTTGTGGTATGAGGTGGAAAGAATGGAAGGTTTTTGAAATTCTGCTGCTTAACAAGATGTCCAAGGTGTTTGATAACCTAGAAGTAAAGGACCTGAATGCCAGCTGGATAAATTAGCTGTAGATAATGCTTTCTCGAATATTTTGCTATGCTTCCCCTTCACTATTGTTTTGTGAGAAGAACCAACTTTGTTAATGATTAGCAATAGTTTACTTAAGGGCAAATTTCTATCCCAACTCAGTAAGACTTGATAAGTGCCTTCTTTGTGCCAAGCAAGAGATTAGTCATCAGTCGATGATTCTCTCTCTGCATATAAATCACAGGGTATAAAGGAGATATGTGTATGAACAATGATACCATGTAAAACATATTGCTATACAGGTATGTTCTAGGGACAGTTTTAGTAAACAGAAGGGAGGGATTGATTAAATGTGCACAATCAGGGAAGGCTGCACAGAGAGGGAGCATCCTGAATTAAGTTTTCAAGACAGAGCAAGAGTTTGCCTCTTTGCAAATGAAAACATATGGAACTGTGAAACAACAGCCTGACCTATGAATTTGCAACTACTTCAGCATGACGTGTATAGAGAATCTGAGAGAAGGCACAGGTAGATATGAGACTGGAGAGGTGCCAGATGCTAGTCAGTGGAGGATCTTGAATATCACCAAAAATGGCATCCACACCATATTATAGGCAATGGGGAAACAGTGAAAAGTTTTAGTGAGGTCAAGATTATGACCATATTGCTGATTAAAACAAGAACAGACATGTGATTTGTGCCCCAAAGATGTCTTATTTAATCCAAACTTTTTTTTTTCTTTTATAACTAGCACACAGTTTCATCTAGGTATCTCTAAGGTTGGCTGAGAGGTAATGAAAAAAGCACCCATGAAACGAATCCCTATCTCCAGACATTGGGGAATCTGACCAGGAGAGAGGGACAGGTTTCCCATTTACCTCTTTAATTGGCATAGAGCCTTATATCTGGCCTATGCTAATAGCCACGGGGAAAATAGCTTTGTTTCTTCTTAAGAATCTACCACTTCCTGCTCATGGCACAGATACCATGAGTAATGACTTCCTATCCACACCTGTGATGCGTCCTTCCCATCATAGATTGGGGCCAGTTCTCTGGCTCTTTGCCATATTCCCCACAACCTGGTGGCATCATATTAATTTTGACTTGGTTCCCAGATCCGAGGGACAAAGGAAGCTATGTAGACTTGTGGTTGGTGTTATCAGAGCCACAATCAGGCTAGGAGTCTAGACCCTCGATATGATATTTCCATCACATCACACTGCAAAAGTTCTCAGGGTATTAAGTGCTTGGGATTAATGATTGTTTAGAACAATCATAGTTACTCAGCTTGTGGCTGAATGTCTCACAGCTCCACCACAGATGAGATTGGCCTTGACGTCCAAGTGCTTGCTTATTGTTTCTGTTGTCTAATTAAATTTTAACATAAATGTCACAAATGTAAATTTTTAAACCAGTTGTGAACTCTGAAAAACATAGAATGATAATGTCATCTCATTTCCATTCTCCCTGCATGTCACCTCCCCAATTCCAGAACTCAGACAAACAAATAGAAGTTTCAATAGAGAAGATATTTTTCTTTGTTTTGCTCTGTGAAGACCCCAGGTTTCCAAAACAACCCTATTTTTTACAATATATTTTCCTATTGCCTTGATTGTTTATTTGTTTGTTTGTTTGTTTTGAGAAACCATGGTTAGCTCAAAATAAAGGAGCTAGGGTCTTTAAAGGAGTAGTTTAAGATTACCTGGTTCTGATAGAATTTTACCTTTTCCTGGGTAATAAACAAAATGGCAATAGTAATAGATTAAAAATAATATTCTTCTAGTGGCAATGAAAAAGAGTGCAGCTTCAAACAAGGACATGAGAGTAATAGGACTTCATAGACTTACATGTAGAACTGAAGACATGATTTCTAAAATTTTGGCTGCAACATTAGGCCTTTATTAGGGAGTCAGGAAAAATGTACTGAACATCTATTCATCAAATGCTCTGTGGGGAGCTTCAAGCATATTGTCTGATTTCAGTCTCAAAACAAAACTGAGGGACGGGTATTGCTAACCCTTTTTTTAAAGAAGGGTAGACAGAGTTTCAGAGCGGTCAAGTAACTTACCCGAAGATAGTATGTGGGCCAGCTAGGATTTGAACCTATGATGGCATCAAAAACCATAATTTTCCACTCAGCTGCATTTTTCCTGCAGCCTCAGAGATGACATTCCATGTTTCCAGGTGAAGGCATGTAATTCTGAGAACATAGGAAGTCACTCGGGCAAATAATAAAACAAATGAGCGAAGAAGAAAGCCAGTTTACTTTAATACTTAAACAGCTAAGACATTGGCCCTTTCTCTACTTAGTGGGAATATTGGGAGCAATGAGCTCACATTGCCTATAAGCTCATGCTACATGTTCTTTGAAGGTTGGTAAAGTCCCCATCAGGGACCCAGGCTGACAATTATTCCATTTGCACATAGGCAGCCACGATCTCAGGGAATGGAGAAGAAAGAGTCTGGTGATCCACATGCCAGCTCGTAAAGCTTCTGCCTGGAAGTGATGAATGTCTCTTCCACTCACATTTCATGGGTCAAAGCAAATAACATGTCTAAGCCATGTGATAACTATGAGGTGGGGAAGGACAATCCTCCCCTAGAGAGAAGGAGTGAATATTTTTGAAGACATAAACTTGTAGGAAGTGTTAGAGAAGACCTCTTTATGGATTTGATATTTAACCTGAAAAATAATTTGGTGTCAGCATTCTGAGTAAAGGATTCAATGTGCAGTACATACCTAAGACAAGAAATGTGGCACAATCTCAAATAGCCACTATAGCATGAGACAATGGGGAGATTGTTGGCAGGAGACGAATGATGATAGAATGTCATAAGTGCTTTCATAGAAACAGGTAAAACTATTACAGGGAGGGGAAGAAAATATTCAGATTTTAGGATTTTTGAAATTTTCTTGGAGAAGTAGAACAATAGATACTGATTATGATTTTGCAGATGAAATCTTATTTGGGAACTTTTGGAAGAAGGATTGGCATTCTCTCAAAAGCAGCATGCCAAGTTGCCAAGCCCAGCTTTCCCAAGGCATGAAAGGAGTGCCAGCAAAGTAATAATGAACTCAAGAGGCTTGGCAGAGGGTGTGGCCACCGAGCCTGGCCTCATGTCAACATATGGTAAGGATCACTAATTCCTGGGTTTGCTTCCCTCATCACAATTGTTTATTATAATTTTTAATCCACACCAGCAGGATTCAAACAACACGAGAGGACTCACTTTAAATTCATGAAATTCATGATCTCAAACCTCAACTGATACTAAATCCTGGCAATCATATTATGTTTTCCCAGTACTAGATTCCATATCTTATTGTTACTGAAACCTTCTACCCTCCTCCCACACATACCCTCATGTGCATTGAAAATAGAAACCAGCAGTCTCAAAAACCTTCATATTCCTACCACTAAACCAACAAACCTGTCTATACAGGCACTGACTTTCCTGCCCATTAATTAAAAATACCTTCTACCTGTGTCTTGAATCATGTCCTTGTTCACCTTCCCAAAGACTTCAATCCTTCTGATGTTTCTCTCTCTCCTACAGAATTAATCTTTCTTTCTAATGGATTATCCTGAACTTCCCATTTAAAATATCATCCTTTGATGTCATATCACTCTTCAATTAATAAGTTCTCTATTCACATTTATATATTTCTTGGGAATTGTGTACAGATTCAGCCTCCATTTACTTTCATCAATTCTTAACCCAATTGTTTTAATTACATAGGCTGCCCAAAGCAAATACCATGAAATGGGTCAGGTTAAACAACTGGAATTTGTTTGTTAATGGTTTAGAGGCCAGGAAATTGTCCAAATCAAAGCATCATTGAGTCAATGTTTTCTTCACAAAGATCGGCTCCTCTGTCATGTGGCAAGGTACATGGCTGTTTCTGTTGGTTTCTCCTTGCTCTTCCAGGTTTCATTGATTTTGGCTTCTTGCTTCCATGCCCCTATCTCAGCTTGTCTGAATTTCATTCTCTTGTAAAGGTCTCTGGTAATAGATTAAGACCCATCCTGATGGAAGAGGTTCACACATAACTGAAGTAGCCTCATCAAAGGTCCTATTTATATGGGTTCACAACCACAGGAATGGATTAATTTTAAGAACATGTTTTTCTTGGGTACATAAAGCTTAAAAACACCACACAAGTACTGGGGCTTCTTGTCCCAAACAAACCTTTAAATCTGCTCTTGTCAGCCATCAGTGAACTTGATGGTGCATAATCCAAAGATAAATTCTCTCACTTACTCTTAACTCTGAGTAGTATATTACCCAGCTGATCAATCCCTCCATTTGCAATACCCTTCACTCTTGGTGTATGAGATCCCACTTTTCTTATACCTGCCTTGTCACCTTTTCACATCTTTGCCAGATACTTTTCTTCAATTCAACTTCAGGGGCTTGGGACTTGAGGTTTCTCTTCTTTCCTTATACTTTTTTCTTAGAGAACTACATCAACTTTCATATTTTTTAATTAATTGATCCAAACCTAGCTTTAATCAATTACATGCCCAGCATACATTCTGAATCTGTCCTTTGTTCTCCCTTTCAATTTCAGCTGTCTTAATGTAGGTTACCATTAATTCTCACTTGGATTGTTGTGAAAGCTTCCTAACTGAGTTCCTAACTTACTCTTCTCCAATTTGTTTTCCAGACAACCGTGAAAGTAATATTCTTAAATTATAAATAAAACCATGTTACTGCCCTATTTAAATCCTTTCTAGTGCACTTTTTTATAATAACTTGGCATGACCTGGCTGCTGCCAGGTTAGCTAACCTCATCTCTTGCCACCATCCTGTTTGCTAACATCTCTTCATCTATCCTGGTTGTCTTTCTGATACTCAAACATACTGAGGTGTTTGTTTTTTTTTTCATTCTTCTGGACCTTTATGCATGCAGTTACCTATGCTTTTAATGGTTTCTGTCCATTGTTCATTTAACTACATCTAATTCTTATCATAATTTGGTTCTCGGTTTAAATATCACTTCCTCAGAAAGGACTTCCCTAACCATCTCATTTCAAACACCTAAACTTAGCTACATACTTTTTCTCCATTATGCATAGTACAACCTGCCGATGGTTGATTTACTTGACAGCTCTTTACTATTGTTATAGTTGCCTTGCTTTTGTTTTTGGTCTGTCCTCTCACTAAGATATATACCCCCAAAGGGGAGGAGCCACATGTCTCTTTCATTGTTTTATCCTCGATGATGCATATGTGGCCTGGCACTCAAAAATATTTGTCAAATAAATGAAATCTAGGAACACAGGACAAGGCCAATTTTACCATCTGTGACCAATCAAATTGCTAGTGCAATTTAAGACTTTGAGATATATTGAATTAGGTTCTTGAAAAATGACATTTTTTTTCTTTTCCTCCTTGCTCTCGCATCCTGGTGTTAGTTGTTTTATACAAGACTGAGCCAAATTTCATCCTGACAAATCAACATTTCACATTAATAGAATTTCCTACCAACTTTTAATGTTACTCAACGAATTAAAGAAGACTTTTAATAGTCATGGTAACACATTAACCAGTCAAATAATACTCTTTCCATCACATTAAAATATCCATAAATATAAATTAAAATAAAATCCACCAGCACAGTATTTTAAAGATAAAAATGGACAGTAGACTCAAGATAGGATAGTGTTTCCCCTAAATACATCTTTTATTTTGTGTAGATTCTTGGGCTAAAATAACAAACTTTCTGTTTCAGTATGTTACTCTGCCAAAATGTAATACACCAGAAGTGGATTGACTTTTACAATGGAGATTTATTACCTTGAAAGCTTACAGTACTGAGGCCATGCAAGTATTTAAGTCAAGACATGATCAGATGATGGCTGCTCCCTAAAGAGTAGTTGCCATTGATCTTGGACACCTTTGTCACGTGGCAATGCACATGGTAGCATCTGCTGGTCTTTCCCTTCTCAAAAGGTTTCTTTGCTTCAGCTTCTTGCTTCTGGCTTTCTTTCTATGTCTCTCTCTCCATATTTATCACCTTTATAAAGGTCTCCAGTATGAGGATTAAGACTCATCCTGGGTTATGCTTTACTCAAGTAACCTAAACAAAAGGCCCTAACTGAAGTAACCTAATCAAAAGATCCCACCTACAATAGGTCAAAACCCACAAGAATGGATTAACTTTAAGAGCATAATCTGGGTTCCATCCAGCTTCAAACTGTCACACTTTGTATCCTATATGTTGAAACATATCAGATAGTTCCAAAAATGATTAGGAAAAGGCTTTTGGACAATCTTCTATTGCCTGCCCCTTCTTAGGGATCCCAGAATTTGTGCTAAATGTAAAATGAGGCATGATACAGCCAAGCAAAAGAGAACAAATAAACAGAAACAAATAATTAAAAACATAAGTCTAAGTCCTCTTCCTGAGAGGATATATCATCTGAGTAACATGACGTTACAAGCTTGCTTCTTCCCCCTCACACCCCTGTTATTCTATCCTATTGACTCT
>JAQZBX010027800.1:0-28172 GCA_029593785.1 Cabassous unicinctus | reverse complement strand
AAATAAATAAATAAATAAAAATAAAATGTTATAGTTGAAAATAAGTTTAAATACCACCACTGGTTATATTCTTAAAACTCTCATACTCCAAACAAATACATGCAAACACAACAAAAGTTTGAATAAGCATTAAACAAAGTAAGAATACTTATTGTTTTTTAAATAAATAAAGCTTGGGTTGTATTTATCAGCTGGAAAATTAACAATGGCCCAAAGACTAAAAGAAATAAGCCAGGCTGCAGAATACTGAAAAACTTGGCTGGTCTTTGTCTACAGTTCCCTAGGAAGCAACCTCTGAATCTCTGGAATTTTCTGTGAGAAGATTGTCTTTTGTTCCTGGAGGTGGGCCCAAGATCATACTTGGTAGTTGATATGCTAATGACATGGAAGGGAGGGGCCAGCCACACCTGCAGTCTGAGAGTAGGGACTGGCCCCCCCCAGAAAACACCAATCATGTGACTAGGGGATTGTCGCTTTGAGCCAAGGTCATATTAGCCCACCTCCCTAACCTCTAGGAGAGGTGGGGGACTACAAATTGAGTTCAACTATGTGGGCAATGATTTCATCAATCATGCCCATGGTAATGAGGCTCCAAATAAACTCCGGGCACTGGAAGCTCCAGAGAGAGTCCATCATTGAGAAAATACATTGCTACTCTGGTGGGAGGGTGATACATTCTGACTCCATGTGCAGAGAACACGGAAGATTGTTTGAGATCCTACTAGGTGTATGTTTGTTCTGCCTTTTTATTGTACCCTTTTACTATGATAAAACTATAATTCAAAGTATAGTACTTTCAATGAGGTAGTTCTAGTGAATTTTTGAACCTGAGGGGGTGGTGGGAAACTCCAAATTTGTAGCCAGTTGAGCAGAAGTGGGGATGGCCTGGGCCCCCAAACTCGTGACTGGTACCTGAAGGGCAATTTTGCCCTTAACCGTGGAGTCTGGTCTAACTCCCGGTAGAGTCAGAATTGAATTGGTTGAATTACTGCAGTCTTTGCAGCTGCTGACTGAAGTTTCTGATACCAATACAATTGGTGCCAGAAGCTGATGAGGAATTTGTAGTTGTTTTAGACAACCTTTTGCACATAGGTTTAAAAAAAAGTCAATCTGCATATGTTTAAAAATATTCAAATCCCTTTTATAGAACATAAGAGCTCTGTTTAAAAGTTACAAATAAAACTACATTGTTGTCTCCCTTTCTTCTCCTTTTCTTTTCCATCTCTATTTTTTCCTTTCTTAAGTGTCACTAAACATCTACTCTATGAAAATCACCAATGGGAATATAAAAGAAATCCAGTCTTTCCAGAATGGATTACAGGTGTAAGCCAACACATGCTGAAGTGCCAAGTGAGTAATACTAATAAAATTAAGGAACACCAAGGGTATGGAAATTACCTTCTTCCTTTTTATGTTTAATTCCTAAAGCATGAAACTTAAAAACTCTACCTAAACACAATAACTTTATAAAATACACCAATAACCACACACACACACACACACACACACACACACACACACACGAGCACACAAAATCTGGAAAAACACCAAGATTTTAACTGACAGAATCTCTGGGTGAAATAACAGATGATTTAATTTGTGTTTTTCTGTATTTTCCAAACCTTTTAAAATGAATACATATGATTTGGTCATAAGAAAAAAGCTGTTATATTTAATATTAAAGAAAGAAAAACTGCCCATAGGAGTTCTAATCACTTTATTCTTTACCCTCTGAAATGTGACTAATAGGTAAAACGGTATGTTAACAAAGGCAAGAGATGCATTTCACCAAATGCCTGAACCAGATATTTCCAGTTCTCACATTATCAATTAAATTTAAAAGACAGAACCAGTTGAAGTGTAGCATTTTTGCTTCAATAGTAGATATGACATATTACATAAAAATAAACCAGTTCTTTCTTCTAACAGCAATTCTCTACCCTGAGAGATACAATGTCTAGGTGTATTAGAATCACCTCACTAAAATTTTCAAACAAGACTCTTCCACTTTCTCACAATGGTCTGAAATTTCCTCATCTCCCAATAATCATTACCAGAGTAAGCTAGAGTTACTGATGAGAGTGAAGAATTTTGAGTCCAAGCAGGGTAAGGTAGATGTCCACGTACCTGGGCAGTCTAGGGTAAGGTGTCAGAACCCGAGCAAACTATTTCTTCTGACCCGCTAACTTTCTAAGGAACTACTGCAAGTATTAAGCCTTTTTTATGTCTTACATTCTGTAGCTCCAACCTAACTGTATCTTTGTAAGTGATTATGGCCTCTAAGCTTTTTTTAAAATCATCTCCCTTCTCCATGCTCCTAAATTACCAAGTGTAATAGTTTTATCATAGTAAAAGGGTACAATTATAAAAAGTATAATAAATATAATAATCTTCTCAAATGTTACACTGTCCTCTGCAAAAATGTCCAAAAGCTAATCCTGGATTAGAGCCCAATCAGTTTGATAAGTTTCTCTTTCACGAAACCCCAATCTTACAGATGACACTGCTTACACTTTTGTTACCCCAGAAACTATTATAAATAACTCTCACAAACCTGAGCTTTAAACACACTGTCTTCCTTATGGATCTAGGGGGGAAAAAAAATCACTGAGTTTGAAGGACACAGATTTTCAAATGGACACAACTCAAAGAAACTTTGTGGAAATAATATAAATCAAGAAGAACATACAGGGATATTAGTTTGTGGCAAACAGTAGACCAAACTTAGATCACCAACTGGTATAGTCTATAAAAGATGACGACTCAGAGGTCCATCTTCAAAGAAATAGGAAAAAAATAGGCTAGAGTACAAATGGAAAAATTACTGCTCACCTCCCAATTGTGGAGCCCTGGTTTTAATAGCTGCCAAACTCCCTCGTAGTCTGTGGTTTACTCCCTGTTAGGAAACAAAAGGCAACAACCAAAAACACCATATATTAGAAGAATAATATATTTCTAGCCCACTGATGGGGCTACCAATTCTGTTACCAAACCTAGGTTTCAAGTGATGATAGAATAAAACTATTCATCCACTTACCACTGGAGAATTGCGAAAACCTTTGATAGCTTGAAAGATACCACCACCTATGGTACCCATTGTGAAGGCTCCACCACAGTCATCTACAATTCGCCAGGGGCTAAGAAGGGGAGAGAAAAAGATAACCATATTTCTAGCTCACAATCCATAAAACCTTCTTTGCTAACACAATAAAGGATGCAACAAATTCCAATTCAGGCTCACTGAAACCAATAAACATTTGGCCTATAAAATATAGATAAAGTATTTTGTATATACCCAAATCTATTCAGTTCCAAGTCATCTAGGCTAAAAGGAACCAAACTGGCATTAACTCTTGCTTTTCAAAAAATTTTAAACTCTCTACTCTTATAGCAGTTTATTCATTAATTTAATATTTTATCTGTTATATGTCAGGCACTGTGTCAAAAGCAAATAAACAAGAATATAGGAAATTACATGAAAATCAACAATGCTGACAGAATCTTCTGGGGATCAAGGTAAGCTCTCCAGGGGGAGTAAAATTTAAAGCTGAGACCCAAAGCTGCAGATGAAGACAGATGTAGATGAAGACAGATTTTCAAAAATTTAAAAAGCCTAAAATTCTTTCCAGGTTTGAATCCAAGTAAGCATTTGGATTTTAGTTTGTATCAGATTCATTTAATACACTGGGATACTCTAACATCCAATAATTAGAGGATAAATTTGTAAACCCAACTTCCAAATGTAGCACTCCAGCTTATACAACACACTGAAACCTAAGTAATCTGGTCAGTAGAATAAATTCTAGAAATCTGGCTTATAAAAAAAAAATCTGAGTGGTTAAATTCACTTTCAAACCACCATATGTAAAAGAAATTCTTTATCTAGTTTCAAGGGACAAACGCCACTGTATGAACATATGGGTGAGCTATCTGCTCACAAACTTGTGAATTCAGCTTATTCTGTTGCTGCTAGAGAATCTGAATAATGAGTAGTTTCTGACTTTTCCAGGTAGGACTAAAAAGCCCTTGAGTCAAAACACCATACACTCTTCAACTATAATACAAACCAGGACTTTGTACAGACTCTCTGATGTAGCAGATACTGCAATTATCAGGATGTTTTGGGGGCTTGCCACCCAAGTGTGGTCCTAAGACTATCAAAATCAGCAACATCTGGGAGTTAGAAATACAGAATCCTGGGCCCCACTCCAGACCTAATGAATCAGAATCCACAGTTCAACAAGATCCACAAGTGACTTGATTATACATTAAGTTTGAGAAGCAGTGCTTTGAGGGACTACAAAGGTTTAAGAAAATTTCTTTAAAATGGTAGATAAATTTATAGGAAATAAAGAGGAAAGGCAAAGGAGAATGAACCAGTGGCTCCTTCTGGGAGTGGTGGGTCAGCAACTTTGGAATGAGATAGAAATAACATTTTGTGACTACAGTGGTCTAAGAAAAAGGAAACAAGGAAGTCTCTGCGTGGGGATGCAAAAAAAAATAAAGAGGATTGGGGGCCACTTAATTATCACTCTTCCAAAACCATAAATAGTGGTGACTTAGAGAAAAGATATGAAGAGAAGGTGCCTGTGACAACTGCTGTTACTCCTAATTTTTGTGGTTCTCCCTATTTTTACAAATCTTCATTCCATGTTACTGAATGTACTGGGAAGTGGGAAGCGTCTATATATCAAGTTTCAAAATCTCTTCCTAGCTGAATGAAATATATTCCATATAAAGAAGTGGTCAAGTGAGGTAGGTAAGAGATTAGTCCAATCTTGGGTTCAAATTTTGATTTACTATATCCTAGCCCCATAACCTGCTGCAAGTGACAACATCACAGTGTTTGTGTCCTCATCACAAAATAAACATAATACCTTTCAGGTTTGTGGTGGGGATTAAATGACAATGCCCAAACACTTAGGATGTTAGCTGTGATTATTAAAAGAATAGGAAAATTACCTTATATTTTATAATTAAGTTAACAAAATGATATTTTAAAACATTAACAACCCAAACAATGGAATCTACAAACTACAAACAAAACATCTAATATGCTTTGTACACAAGTACTCATTATGGGTAATAGAAAAGTCAAATCTTCAATTAAAGATCAAAATGAAATTAAGTGACACAGAGTTATCATCCAATGATCTTTACATCACAGGAACTGTTCATCTTGGTTGCCAGTGACTTCTGCATTAAAAATCTTTTCATTGAATGAATATATGTACAGGAATGGAGTAGGGAACTGGACAATTTAAAAATACTCAAATGTTTGAGTTTTTCTGACCAAACTTTTTTTACACATTAAAAAAAATAATTTTGACTTTATTTCCCTCAATTTACCAGAGATAAGAATAAACATATTTTTTGCTCTAAGATTAACCAATTAATATAAACTACAGAATAGTCATTGTATGCAAATCAGTGTGATAGATTGGAGGAGGAGGGTCCTAATAAGTCTAAGATTTGTTCTCTAGCCTAAGTGATTTTACTAATTAGTTGGAGCTGAAATAAACGGACATTAAAAAAACTTAGAGAACAGCGGGATTCCGATCAGGGAGAAGCCAGAGTATTCCAAGAGAAGGTGTCCAAAGGCAAGATGGTAATAGATTCTGAACAAAGTCTAGCTTAATCAAAATATTCCTGCACAGGTGTATGGAAAAAGTGTGCTAAATGTACGTGATGGACCACGGTTGGTGATAATGATATCTCATAATCTGTAATAAATGTTTCACCACAGTGTAGTGTGTTGGTGAAGGGGTGCTGTATGGGAATTCCACACATGTGCATGATTGTTTTGTAAGTTCACAACCTCTGTAATAAAAATAAATTTTTAAAAAAATATGGTAGGTTAGAGTAAAAATATACCAAATGTAAGATATGGACTATAGTTAGTAGTAATATTTTAAAGCTGCTGTTGCATAGTTTGTAACAAATGTTTCGCAACAATGCAAGATGTTGGTGGAGGGATGATGTATGGGAGCCCTGTATGATGCTATGAATGTTTATTTTCTAAGTTCACAACTTTTACTATACACTTATTGTTTATGTATGCTCATAATGAATTACATATACTTCAATTAAAAAAAATGTTACTGCAGAGAAATAATGGGCTATATGAAAGAAAGGTTGAAGCCAGTAAATGCCAGACAAATGCAGTAAATGGGAAAACCAGTAACAAGACTAAAAGTTATCATTTGTTAAGTATCAACTATGTTTTAGGTGCCCTATATCTTAAATAAAACCTATGAATTCCAAGAAAGCGAAAATAATTTCATATAGGATCCCTAATCTTTTAACTCTGCAAAAAGAGTATTATCCTCTCTCATTTCTCAGAAGCTATCTGAAGCTCAGAGATTAAACAACTTGCCCAAGGTCACATAGGTAGTAACTAGTAGAACCAATTTAAACAAAAAACCTAGTACTCCAAAGCCTCAAATTTTTCCCACTTTATCATATGGCCTAGAGTTTTTGAGAAGTGAACACGTGATAAAAGTAAGTATTTAGGATGATTAAGTCCACATGACGTGCTAAGTAGGGCTGGAAGTAAGGAAAACTATCAGGAAGCAATAGGCATTAAGGCCTCAGGTAAGATCCTGAAGAAAGGTGTAAGTTTTGAAAGAATTCAGATTGTACAAAATGTGTGTGTGTGTGTGTGTGTGTGTGTAGAGGGCGGGAGATACCTTGTAGTTTTGAGCTTGGATGACTTGAGGAAATGCTGTTACTGTCAACAAAAACAAGGCATTCTAAAGTTTGTTGTTTTTTGAGGTACGGGGGGACTGAAACAGGGACCTTGTTCATGGGAAGGAGGCACTCAAACACTGAGCTACACCAGCTCTGCTGAAGCAGTTTTGATTACAAAATTAACCAGATTGTATTGCTTCGGGACATACACGATGTTGTAAGAGATAATAACAGAGGTTACCTAATGAATTAGAATGAAAACTCATTCTCATTTAACTCACCACCAAAGCTAAATACTTTGACAAACTGCAATACAATCTAGTGAAAGGAAGGACAATTGTCTTTGAAGAAAGTAAGTTAAAAGAGTTGGAAGCTACTGAAAAATTTATGTCCCGTTTTGGGGGTAGAGGTGGGGAAGGAAGCTAACAGGATAAATGCTGGCAAGTTAATAATTTAAAGTCTTGGGCACTTTCACAACTTGAGGACACCTGGGTTCTTGCTCTTATACAATAAAACAGCCAATTAACCCAAATAAGATTTGATTTCCACTGATGACCCCCAGAAGCCTAGAACTCAGTCAACCTGGGACGTCTACTCTAACAGCAAATTACACTGTTTTATAATTATCTGTATGTGCCTGACTTATTCATCTATTTATTCCTTGAACCTAACAAAGTGCTGGATACAAAATCCTGTTATAGAATGAATGTATGAATTTATTTCTGTTCATGGCTTTTCAGGAACACAAGTCACTATTTTCCACATAATTTTTGTTTCCCTCGTGCCCCAAAGGGGAATTCCAAGCAAGTAAACGAGGCTCCAGCCTTCAGGAGTTTATCCAGACCCTTCGGGTAAGACCCATGTTTCACTCATTTAAAACCTTTCACTTGGCGAACACAGCACGATAGAGATAAGGCCTCAAGGAAGGCACCCCCTGAGGCCTATCTTCCCTTTCTCAACGTAGGAACGCGTCCAAGGTCAGTTCAGCCGGCCGAGGGAATACTAATGACTCCGCCAAGGCCGACTGCGCTTTGAGTTGCCAAGAGGCTCCGAGACTCCATCGAGCTCAAGTCTGGACTTTTCAGTCATCTATCGCAAGGTCACTGGGGTGCTGGGTGCTTGCGGGCAGTGACGCTGCCTCACGCGGCCCAGGAGGTACAGGATGGGGCATCCAACTGGCCGCTCAAGCCCTCGCTGCCCACGTTATTAAGCCCACGTCACCGAGCCCGCGGCTAAGTTCGGCTTGCATCTAGGGAGACGGGAAGGGGAGAGGGAGGGTCGCGGGCAAAGAAGCAGGAGAATGGCAAGGACAGTACATAAAGCTCACCAAGGTTCCCGTGCGTACTCCTCCATCTTGACTCCACCGGCGCGAGCAATGCCGGGCAAACTGGGTGGAGCCTGACCCCAGCAGCGGAAATGATCGCGAGAGGAGGGCGTTGTAGCCTATGGGGATTGGGTCACCGTTTCCTCCTACAGCCAATGGGAGCCGTGACTCCTGGGCGGGCGTGGGGGCGGGGCTTTGGCCGTGGCGAGGCCGGGCTGGTTCAGGCTTGCGTGTGGGAGCACCTGTGTGGCGAAGCGTTCAAATTACCTTGTTGCTGAAGATTCCGTGGCTGAGATAAACCTGGTATTATTCTGGCAGGGTTCACTAAACTTTTAAAGTTCACCTAAATACGTTTCTTTTTTTTTTTTTAAGTAATTTGTCTGTCGATCGTGAATTAATGCTACGTAATTCGTCATGAATCGCGAAGCTCTGTCCAACTACACTGAGTTCTTTTAGGGCGGTCAATGTCTTACTCCTTTATAGTCACAGTGTCTGGGATGTAGTAGGTGTAAATAAACGTTTGCGAATGGAACTAACTAGGCCATTTGGAGCGCCATGACCAATTTGGGGCCCTCAATTTGAGAGACATTGAGAAGAGGCTTCTGGGCCTCCCTTCTAATGATCCCCAGAAGGTGTGAGGGATGTTTAGCCCAGAGGAGAGGGGACAAAGTATGGAGACCCATCGGCTCCTTCGAACTTTGAGTCCACAAAACCCCGGTTATGTAGATTAAAGGAGCTCTTCTCCATTCTGCACTTAAAAAAATATGTATATGTTTATTTTATGGAAAAGTTGGTGTAATAAATATAAAATATTATAATAAATAGGAGACTGCTTGGAAATAAAGTAAGCAGATAAATTGAATCGTATATAGAACTAAAGATTATCAGTACGTGTGTCTTGTACATGAGAACAGCACCTGATTTGAGTGTTTATGTTCAAGAAGACCTATTGGAATGTGTGATGTAATTAAGAAAGCATAAATCTTAACTAAGGGTACAGGTTGAAGAGAGAATGTGGGAGATAGGCAACATGGAGCCTAGAATATGGAATTTAGAGAGCAATAATTTCATGTATACTCAGAACTCCAGACCCAGTGGGCCTAAATATTTCAGTAACTAGAGATTTGCCACTCTGATGGGGCAGGGATACTTTTCTTGATCTCACTAGGGCCTGAATGAAATATCCCTTACCTCCAGCCACCTCCCTTTGCTCTTAGTCCATGTTCATTATGCAATCTTCTGTTTATTTGGTTTCTGAATAGATTTTCCTATAGGAGAGAATGCCCTGACCTGTGCTATTTTGTAGTTAACTTGTTCTATGCTTCTGCCTCTTGTGAGTTTGGCTCTTTAGAATCAAATCAATCATCAGGAGAGGTAATAATATTGAGTTTCTGAGTTCACAAAGCAGAGGGCCAGATTCTTCTAGGCTATGGTTACCCAGCTCACTTCATTCCAAAAGTCCCTCTCCTAAAAGAGCTTACTATTCTGGGAGGCCCTGCTAAAGTGGCCAGCCAGCATCATTAGCCTTCTCAACCTTTGCTGTTTTTTAACTGTAGCAGATAAAGAATGTAACGGGACATTTTTGGCACGGCAAAGCCTAGAATTTAGCCTTTGTGGACTAGAAGTAGAAGATATCAGCCTCCGCTCTAAAATACCCATTTACGTTTGGTTCCATGGTGCTGAACCTCCTGGAAGAAAATAGATTGGGACTCTTCCAGAGTCTTCCCCAAGTGAATCTTAAAGAAGTCTGAGCATCTGGTGTGGCCCCAGAAGGAATGGTCAATGAGAAGATAGAAGAAAACAGTAGGGATCCTTGCAAGGAAACGTGCCATAAAAGTGAGGGAAGTTTGAATGGGTGCCTCAACACACCATATTGCTGAAAGTCAATGTTTTGGGCCCAGTGTGGGACTCATGGTGGAGCCCCTTGTGATCTCTTGCCCTGGTACTGCTTGAGGAAAATAGCCCCATGTGTGAACATCTACCACCTGGGTAGATGAGCTCTGTTAAGCAGTCAAGTCTGGCAGTAACTCAGGTGTCTTCTTCCCTACCCTAAAGTAATTACCCACCCCACCAGCCCCTGCCCCCCAGTTAGCTTTTATTCATCTTCCTCTCTTGGACAGGGAGACCAGTTTTGTTTTTTCCCTGGATGCTGGTGAACTGCTAGAGGTTAGGATTGGAGAGAGATGGCCATTTGATAGATATTAAGGGTGGATAGGTAGTACTAAAATGAGGACATAACTACAGGGATTAGTAAACTGCAGGTCAATTGTGAGACCCTTATTCTATGCTCATCACTGTCCTTAGTTTTAGGGTTGGGATGGGGGGAGTACAAAAAAACACTGACATGATTCCTACCCTCGGGGTCCTCAGTGTAGCTGGGGAGAAAGAATGTGCTCCTGAGAAATTGTTGTTGGGTCAAAATTTTATAAATACCAAAAGGTGTGACATAAAACACAAAGTGGAACTAGACCAGGCAGTGTTCAAAACTGAGCAATTTAAATGCAATTTTGAACACTAAAACTAAGCACAGTGATGAGCTAATGCGGCCTTACAAAACTTTGGTGAAAATTTGGCATTTAAGCTATTGCTTGAAGAAGAGTAGGATTTTTTTTTTAGAGAAGTTGTAGGTTTACAGAAAAATTATGCATAAAGTACAGTGTTCCCATATACCACCCAATTATTAACACTGTGCATTAGTGTGCTACAATTGTTACAATTCATGAAAGAATGTTTTTATAATTGTACTATTAACTATAGTCCATCATTTACAGTACGGTTCACTGTGTTATACAGTCCTATGTTGTTTTTTTTTAAATTGTTTACTCTAGTAACAGCTATAAATTTAAAATTTCCTCTTTTAACCACATTCAAATATATAATTCACTGCTGTTAATTATGTTCCATCACCACCATCCAATACCAAAACTTTTCCTTTGTTCCAAATAGAAACTCTATACTTTAAGCCTTAACTCCCTATTCCCTACCCTTACTCCATCCGCTCGTAGATTCTGACTCTATGGATTTGCTTGTTCTAATTATTTCATAGCAGTGAGAGCATGCCATATTTATCATTTCATATCTGGCTTATTTCACTTAACGTGATGTCTTCAAGGTTCATCCATGTTGTCTCATGTATCAGAACTTCATTCCTTTTTAGGGCTGAAAAACATTCCATTGTATGTCCATTGTGTGTATATACCACAACTTGTTTATTCATTCATCTGTTGATTGACACTTGAGTTGCTTCCATCTTTTGGCAATTATGAATATCTGCAAATATCTTTCTGAGTCCCTCCTTTCTGTTCTTTTGGGTATATACATAGAAGTGGGATTGTAGGATCATGTGGTAATTTTATACTCAACTTTCTGAGGAATGGCCAAACTGTTTTCCACAGTGGCCACACCATTTCATATTCCCACCAGCAATGAATGAGTTTTCCTATTTCTTCAAACCCTCTCCAACATTTGTAATTTTCTGTGTTTTTTTTTTTTTATATTGGCCATTCTAGTGAGTGTGAAATGTTATCTCATTGTGGTTTACATTTGCATTTTCCTAATGGCTAATGATGTTGAGCCTATTTTCATGTGCTTTTTGGCCATTTATATATCTTCTTTGGAGGAATTTCTATTCAAATCTTTTGCCCATTTTTTAGTTGGGTTGTTTGTCTTTTTGTTGTTGAATTGAAGGATTTCTTTATATATTCTGGATATCAAACCCTTATTAGATATGTGGTTTCCAGATATTTTCTCCCATTGTGTAGGTGGTTGTTTTACTTTCACAATAACATATTTTGATGTGCAAGAGTTTTTTATTTTGATGAGGTCCCATTTATCTATTTTTCCTTTTGTTGCTTATGCTTTGGGTGTAAAGTCTAAGAAACAACTGCTTAACACAAGGTCCTGAAGACGTTTCCTTATATTTTCTCTAGGAGTTTTATAGTTCTGGCCCCTATATTTAAGTCTTTCATTCATTTTGAGTTGATTTTTATATGTGGTGTGAGGTAAGGATCCTCCTTCATTCTTGGCAAATGGAGATCCTGTTTTCCCATTTGTTGAAGAGACTACTAGTCTTTTCCCATTAAGTGGTTCTTTGCTCTCTTGTCAAAAATCAGTTGACTTCTGAGCTCTCAATTCAATTCCTTTGGTCTTTATATCTCTTCTTGTATCATGCTCTTTTGATTATTATGGTTTTGCAGTAAATATTAAGATCAGGAAGTGTGAGCCCTCCAAATTCATTCTTCTTTTTCAAGATGGCTTTGACTATTTGGAGCCCTTTACCCTTCCATATAAATCCCGAGATGGCTCCCTCGTCTGTTTGCTCATTGATTTTGCTCATTGTTTATGCTTTTTGTCTGCTTGTTGTTGTTGTTGTTGTTTTGCTCGTTGTCTGCTCATTGTTTCTTTTTTCTTTAGGAGGCACCAGAAACTGAACCCAGGACCTCCCGTGTGGGAGGTGGGCACTCAACTGCTTGAGCCACATCTACTCCCTCCAAATTTTTTTTGAAGATTTATTTTATTTGTTTATTCCCCCCCTGCTGTTGTTTGTGCTCTCTGTGTCTGCTCATCTTTTTTTTGGGGGGGAGGCACCAGGAACCGAACCTGGGACCTCCCATGTGGGAGGGAGGCACCCAGTTACTTGAGACACCTCTGCTCCCTACTTGTTGTGTCTCTCATTGTGTCTCCTCATTGATTCAGCTCATTGCATCAGCTCACCGCGCCAGCCAGTCACGCCAGCTCACTGTCTTGCTTGTCTTCTTTAGGAGGCACCAGGAACCGAACCCGGGACCTCACATGTGGTAGGCAGGCATGCAACTGCTTGAGCCACATCCACTTCCTGCCATATAAATTTGATGATTGGCTTTTCCATTTCTTCAAAGAAGACTGTTGGAATTTTGATTGGGAATCAGTTGAATCTGTAAATCACTTTGGGTAGAATTGGCATCTTAGCAATATTTAGTCTTCCAATGCATTTACATGGAACATCCTTCCACTTATTTAAGTCTTCTTTGATTTTCTTAGTAATGTTTTATAGTTTTCTGTGTATAAGTCCTTTATATCCTTGGTTGGATTTATTCCTACATATTTGACTCTTAGTTGCTATTGTAAATGGAATTGTTTTCTTGATTTCTTCTTTTGAGTCTTCATTATTAGTGTATAGAAACACTATTGTTTTTTGTGCGTTTATCTTGTACCCTGCTACTTTTCTGAATTCATTTATTAGCTCTGGGGACTTTATTGTGGGTTTTTTCAGTATTTTCTGTATATAGGATCATGTCATCTGCAAATAGGGAAAGTTTTACTTCCTTCCTTCCCAATTTGGGTGCTTTTTATCTCCTTTTCTTGCCTAATTGCTTTGGCTAGAACTTCCAGTATAATGTTGAGTAATAGTGGTGACAGTGGGCATCTTTGTCTTGTTACTGATCTTAGAGGGAGAGCTTTCAGTCTTTCACCATTAAGTAGGATATTAACTGTGAATTTTTCATATATGCCCTTTATCATGTTGAGCAAGTTTCCTTCTATTCCTAGTTTTCTAAGTGTTTTTATCAAGAAGGAGTGCTGGATTTTGTCAAATGCCTTTTCTGCTTTGAGATGACCATTTGGCTTTTTTCCTTCATTCTGTTAATATGGTATATTACATTGACTTTCTTATGTTAAACCACCCTTAATACCTGATCATGGTGTATAATTCTTTTAGTGTGCTGTTGGATTTGGTTTGCAGTATTTTACTGAGAATTTTTGCATCTGTATTCGTAAGAGATATTGGTCTGTAACTTTCTTTTCTTGTAGTATCTTGATCTGGCCTTAGTATGAAGGTGATCTAATTTCCTTTTGAACCTGTCTTTACATCTTACTGTTCCTCATTAATGGGCTGAATTAAATCTTTAGGGAAGTGGATGTGGCTCAACCAGTTTGGTGCCCACTTACCACATGGAAGGTCCCGGATTCGGGTTCCGGTGCCTCCTAAAGAAAATGAGCAGACACCTGCACCTGCCGCAAGGAGCTAGACACCACATCCCGCCACAAGGAGCTAAACTCCACACCCTGCCGCAATGAGAAGACATCTAAACGAGCAGATTCCACAAGCCAGCAGAGGCCGCAGCCTGTGGGGAGTGGATGTAGCTCAGGCCGATGGGCATTCCCCTCCCATGTGGGAGGTCCCAGGTTTGGTTCCTAGTGCCTCCTGGAGAAGGCGAGCAAACAATGAGCAGATAGACGAGAGAACCATCTGGGGGAGGAGGGGGAGATAAGTTAAAAAAATAAATAAATAAAATAAAGTAAATAAATAAATCTTTTAAAAAATCTTTGACACATGTTCATTTTATATTTGCATATATATATTGCATGAGAGGCATAATACCTTTTTTAAAACAATTTATTGAAGTATATCATTCATACATGAACATACATAAACTGTAAGTGTTCAGCAAACATTGTGAACTTACAAAACAAACATGCATGACATCATACAGGCCTCCCACACATCACCCTACCACAAACACCCTGCATTGTTGTGAAACATTTGTTAAGAAGTCATGAAAGAGCATCGTCAAAGTATTACTACTAACTATATTCCGTATCTTCCTCCCCTGTACATTTTTTTAAGGATTTATTTATTTATTTATTTACTTTTATCCATTTTTCATCCCCCCCCCCGTTTTTGCTGTTCCTGTGTCCATCCGCTGGGCAACTCTCTGTCCGTTTCCTGCCCTCTCTTCTCATCCTTTTCCTCCTGTCTTCACTGTGATTCGATCATCGGAACCTCCGATGTGGGAGAGAGGTGTCCTACTGCCTGTGCACCTTAGTTCCTGGTTTTTTGGTGGATCTCGTCTTGGCTGTCCCTTGTGTCACTCTCCTGTTATGTCATCATCTTGTGTGGCTCACGGGGCCTGATGGCGCACCTGCCCATGGGGCCTGGCAGCCCACGCACCTTCTATATTTTTCTTTTTTTTAATTTTTACCGGAAGGGCCCGGGGATCGAACCCAGGTCCCTCCATATGGGAAACGGACGCCCAACCACCCGAGCCACATCCATCCCCCTGCTATATCTCTTAAGGTTGACCAAAGATACCCAGATTTACAGTCTTTCCCCATACAGGATGGTCATATAATAAATCAGGCTTAGTTTATCACCAAAATTCTAAAAAACCAGACCTAGGGAGAAAAACTAGGTCTGGGGACACATGCATGGTTTCTAATATAGCGAATGTTTAGCCTACACTGATTATCACATAATCAGGACAGCAAGAATATTTGCAGACTACCTTTTGAAAATTATAATTTAGCAATTATTTTTTATGAGACCAGAAATAGAGAAAGATGGTGAAAAGCCAAGGGTTGAGCATCAGGAAGTATCCACAGCAGGAAAGGAAAAGACAGAGATGGAATATTAGAAAAGATTTATGTCCCAGGTGATTAGTGGTATCCTAAGCTCTATGGAGAAGTATTAAACCCTGAGGAATCATAGAGAATAGGGACTATGAAAAGTCCAGGAAATTTTATGAGAAAGAAGTCACGGGTGCTAGTGTGATTTCTGTGGAGTGGTGGGGACAGGAACCAGATTATGAAGTTAAAAGAGAAGTGTCCGTGAAGGAATAGGTAGTAGGGATTGTAGACCATGAAAGATGTTTGGTGATGCTAAGAGACAATAAAGTCCCAGAATAGGTTATTCAAAGTCATAAACCAATATGTATGCTTGTTGGTTGAAGAGAATGATCTAATGTAAAGGAAGAGATTGATCATAGTGGAAAAGGAAGGTGGAAATCAGATCTCTCAGAAATTAGGAGAGGTTAGAATAGAAAGTACAGGTGGAATGGTGAACTTTGAAGAAGAGGAGCGGCTGCTTTTTCACTAGGACTGGTGGAATGAGAGGTATAAAGTTACAGAAAGATGAAAGTTTTGTATCCATCTACTTTATTAAAGTAGCTGAGGCAGTTCACTCTAAGCTCTACAGTCTTTTCAGTACACAATGATGTCATAGGGGTGAGGGCAGACCTAAAATATCTTCTGGGGAGAGTATGCAAGGGAATAAACCACAAATGTGTTAAAGAATTAAGAATCCCTCTTTCTACCCAGGCCCAACCCATGGAGGAAGGAGAATAGACATTTTCAGAATCAGCCCCTCCTGACCACTCAGTACTTGCTACTTTAGGAGTTTCAGGCCCTGGGTAGGTTGAGCTCCATTGAGCCAGAGGCTGCCTGAGCCGAAAGAACTCTGTTCACCAGGGAATTTGGGGGACTCCAAACCCACCAGGCACACCTGGTCCCAAGTCACAGTGAAGCTCAGATTGGCACAGACAAGTAAGTCTTGCACCATAGCCAGTTCTTGGGTTCGGGGTTCCAGTTTGTGATTGGGGCCTATTTGGAGGGCAAGAGGAGTTTTTTGTTTGTTTGTTTGTTTGTTTTTAGGAGGTACCAGGGATGCCTTGTACATGGGAAGTAGGTGCTCAACCACTGAGCTACATATCCCCAAAGAGAGTTTGTTTGTCTGTTTGTTTGTTTTTAGAAGGTACTGGGGAACGAACCTGGGACCTCATACATGGGAAGCAGACACTCAACCACTTGAGCTATATCTGCTTCTCCAGAGGAGTTTTAGTCTGGCCCTGGGGATGGGAGGTGGGGTGGATCTTTTGTCTCTTTTCTGCCCTCTTTTTTCTCCCCCTGCTTTCCTTTGCAGGAAGGCATTAGCCTGGCCTGTGCTATGCCTCAGAGCTCTCCTCTGCCTATTTCTGTTTGTCTCAGGAGTGCTGGGTCAGGTTAGGGATCTGCTTCCGGAAACAAAGTCTGCTACTCCAAAAAAAATTTCCAGCATCCCCCAAAGGAAGAGAATCAATGTGAAAATCTCTCTCTTTTGTGTTCTCACACACTCTGGCCCCTGGTAGTTTCTGCATAGGTTCTGTCTATGTCTGAACCTCTATTGATTCTTATAATATAATATAGTATAGTAATAATAGCAAGCATTATTGAGTCTTTCAATGTGCCTGATACCATGTTAAGCACTTTGCATGCATCATCCTATTTAATACATTTAATAACTCCATAACTCTGTGTAGTAGGTACTTTTTTTTCCCCTTTAGGTAAGTATGTTTAATGTCCTCATTTTCCATTTCCTAAGGTTCAGTGAGGTGAAATAACTTACCCAAGGTCACACATCTCAGATTTGAGCATTGTCATCTGACTCCCAAGCCTGTGGTCTTATCTGCTATACTATACTGCCACCCTATATTCCTGAAAATGTGACTTTCCTGGGGTCATTCAGCTCAACCTAGAACCACTATAAGCAT
The DNA here is from genome assembly GCA_029593785.1 of Cabassous unicinctus. NCBI lineage: Eukaryota > Metazoa > Chordata > Mammalia > Cingulata > Chlamyphoridae > Cabassous > Cabassous unicinctus. Next base: position 10,877 of record JAQZBX010027800.1, on the reverse strand, counting down.
TAGTTAAATTGGTTCTGGTCTTTACCCCACCCCTACCCCCCACCATATTTTGTCTGGAATTGGGGACGTGTCTTTTCCTTTTCTCTTTTCATTCCTTTAGCTACGACAGTGCTTGTTTCTTGATGGAAAATGGGCTAAGCCAGAAATCCCTGATACCCAAGATGAATTTGTTTCAGTTGGAAGTGGATTCTGAGGTTGGATAAGCATTGCCCCCTATAGAGTGGGTGGGACAGTGGTCCTTCATTGCAGAGGCTGGGGTTGGCTATACTTCCTGGGCTCTGGGTTCCCAAATTCTCCCGCCTCAGCTGTGATGCCTTTCAAGGGAAGACTTTCAAAGTCTGAGCAATCACAGGGAGCCTGGGGCTTAGGGACTGAGTTACATCAGAAGAGCCAGCTGTTTAGAACTGTGGGACTTGAGGCAGAGAAGATTCAGGGACTGCAGGATTTGTGGGCAGACACTTTTGATTAGGAGGCTTGGAGTCCTGCCCTTTATGCTTGGAAGCTGTGGATTTATTTTTTGTATGTATTTCTAGAGTAGACACCAATGGGACCAGAAGAGAAGGCTGTTAAAACAAGTTGGCTCTTCGGCTGACCCTGGTACTGAGGTGGTTATTTGTATTCAGGCCCTGACTCTTCTTTACAAGGGAGTGAGCATTTATGACAAAAAGCCTGAGAACAAAGAAAAAGCCTCCTTGGAGTCTGAAAAGAGAGCTGCTTTCAGCAAACTGGTGGACCAGAGGTTGGCTAAGGTATTCCAGAGCCAAGGATCCCAGAAGATGATGCCTCTTCTAGAAAGCCTCTTCTGGGCAAAAGTGAGAGTGAATACCTGACCTGAGGCAGGGTGGGGTGAGGTGGGTAGGTGAGTACGGGCAAAGTGCTTGCTAGTGGGTGCAGGGAGTGCCCTTTCTCCCCAACATATCTGACTAAAAGCCCACTCCAGGTTTGGTCTAGTCATATGTTGCACCTTCAGCAATACCCTCCCTGACTCCTTCTCCTTACAAAATCAGTGTCTTCCATTGGGTTCTCAACAATTGTTTATACCTCTCTTGCTTGCTTCACTTTGCCTTATAATGTAATTAATTTTTACCCCAATTAAGATAATAGATTTTTAAGAGAAGAACTGTGTTGCATTGTTTTTATCCCTTTTCCCAGAGTGTCTGGTAGAGTGCCATATATTCATAGCATATCAAGCCAATAAATGCTTGGATAAATGAATGAATAATGAGTGAGAACCAGGTGAAATGATAAGTGTGTGTGCATATATGTGTGTGTATGCTGAAGGAAAGAAAGAAAAAGATGAAAGAAGAGGTAGGACCAGGAAAAAAGAACTCAGGACAAGAGTAAATATAAACTACTTTAGTAACTGCTAATTCTAATAATTACTGTTTGTTTACCATGTATCAGGTGTATCAGCTAAGTGTTTCAGGTGTATAACCTAATTTAATAGTCACAACAATCCTACAAAGTATGTGCAACTGTTATCCATATTGTATAGACGGTGAAGCCAAGACTCAGAGAAGGAAACATGCCCCAAATCACATGGCTGGTAAGTGACAATACCAGGGTTGAGCACAAGTCTATTGACTTTGAGAGCCCAAGCTCTCCCACAGTTCTGTACTTCTTTTTTGAGGCATTTTGGCAGACTTTTAATTGTTTAATGGATTATTTGAAATTATTTGTTATTTGAAATTATTTGTTATTTGAAATTATTTGACAGTTATTAAACTGTCATCACTGATGTAGAATGTAAATTCCAAGAAGGCAGAGGCCACACTGATTTTGTATCTCTAGTTGCATCCCTGGCTCCTAGAACATTGGCTGCCACACAGCAGGCGCTCAACAAATATATGATTACTGCCTGACTGACCAACAAACTGACTACTACCTCTTAAAAATGACATGCTTCAGGATTCTCTAAGTCCTTCTTCCACTCTTCCTCTCAGTTCTAACTCCCTCTCTTCTGCACTCCAGTCCCACCAGTCAGCACCACCCCCTTCCTCAGCCTTAACCTAAAGCTGAACCAGTGGGCATTAAATGCCAGGGCCAATGTTTAGTCCCAGACGATCCCTGGACTCAGCAAATGCTGATCAAGTGACTCTCTCTTTCTGGCTTAGGATGGAAAGACGCCAGGAAAGATCGAAGCATCTACCCTGATGGGTTACACCAGGGCTTCTAGAAGGGATTTTGTGGCAGGAGGGAGGGGGGCAGGAGATTGAATGTCTCCGTGCCTTGTGCAGGGCAGCATGATGGATGAGCAGTGGAAAGCCCTTTTGTGAAACATGCCAGGCCTGTTGCAATAGTATCTCTTCCAACTGCCCAGAATTCTATTTCTCTGAAGACACATTGAATCGTGCTCTGGATTTATATGTGGGTGGTGACCTGTTGGCTCTGTCTCAGTGCTCCCAAAGGAGGTCTGTCTTCAGATGCCCCAGCAGAGGAAGAAGCAGATGAGAACAAAGGGAGGTTTGAACTCTTTCCCAGAGCCTTGGAGCTTCATGGAAATTGACATCCCTTTAAGAGTTTCCTAGCTTCTGCAGGTCATACCCTTACCCCAAACAGCCTGTTAGTTTTCAATTTTAGTCTCAGTGTGAAGGATTTCTTCTCTCTCTCTCTTTCTCTCTCTCTCACTCTCTCCCCCCACACCCCCCTCCCCACCCAAGAAGTGATCAAAGTGGGCTGGGACCTCTGACGCTCGGCAGTCAGGTTCTCCTTGGCAGAAGAGACCGGGCAGGCAGGGTGGTCAGGCATGCAGGGCCCTCATCTGGAATTGGGGTATCTTGCCTGGGACTGTAAACAACTGGGAGTCTCCCAGCACATTACCAAATAGAGTAGAAAGGAGTCAACGAACCACGCACTAACCCAAGCGACGTACACGTAGTGATGGAGAAGTAAAATATGTGCCTGAACAGGGTATGCCTCAGGCTGGCTTGTTCATGAAGCCTCCGTGGCGCTGATCTGCTTCTGCCAGCCTCTGCATTTTTCTATCTTTTTTCTCATTGCGTGGCCCCCTTGTCTTTAAAAGGCTAAACGCTCGGTACTAAATTTGGTCACGCAGCGCTCCAAGATTCCCTGGAATGTCCTCAAGTTTCAAACAGCTCTGACAGCGAGGCAGGCCCGCCCCCCGGCTTGGGGATTGGCTTTTCCTGTTGGGGCCGGGCAGTCGTCGGGTCTTATTGGCCGGTGGTTAGCCCAGCTAGGGTCCACTAGCCCCGGGCTGCAAGGAGACTGCTGCTTCCAGTTAACACTTCAGCACCTGTGGCTCGGCACAGCCCAGAAGCTGCAGTCCTCGACCCAGCTGGGGGTCTCGCCCAAGCCCACTCTGCTCCATCCAGATCAGCTCACCCCTTTCAGGACTCCCATAGCCCCCTGCCAGAGCTGCAGCCCACTTTGCCAAGATGTCCAAGGTAGCCAAGTATCGCCGGCAGGTGAGTGAAGACCCGGATATCGACAGCCTGCTGTCCACCCTGTCTCCTGAGGAGATGGAGGAGCTGGAGAAGGAGCTGGACGTGGTGGATCCAGACGGGACCATTCCCGTGGGGCTGCGGCAGAGAAACCAGACGGAGAAACAGTCCACGGGTGTGTACAACCGGGAAGCCATGCTCAACTTCTGTGAAAAGGAGACCAAGAAACTTATTCAGAGGGAGATGTCCATAGACGTGAGTAAGAGCAATTCTAGAGGAAGGGGAGGTGGGGAGGAGACCCTGGTTCAATGGTTAGAGTACGTTTCTGCTGAGACAAAAAGTTCCTGTTGGCAAAAGATTTAATTCTTCAGGACTAATTACCATCCACTGAACTAGCGGTGTGAATCTTTTACCCCCAATTTCTGTTTTATAAGCAGAAGTTGGATATTTTGGAGGAACCCGGCATCCCACAATATTAAATAGGGCTACTAGTAGAATGGGATCTGGGGAGTGTTCTTGAAGTGTTCATTGTCAAGTTGACTATATCCTGGTCCCCAACACCTTTATCCCCCCTTCACATTCATCCCATCCTATTGTGAGGAGGGGCAGAATGATAGAATGATGCTTGCAGTCTCTTGCCAGTCACCTAAGGAGAGAAAGCTAAACCCTCCTGGGAGAAAGAAATTTTTTTTTAACTTTTTATCTTGAAATACATTTAAACTTACAGGACAGTTACAAAAATAATACAAACCCCATACAGAGAATTCCAACATACCCCTATTGCCCTGGACACCCAGATCCACCACTTTAACATTTTGCCACATTTGCCATATCATTCTATCTTTCCACCCATTTAGCTAGCTAGCTAGCTGTATCTATTTACCAATCCATTTTCTGTGCACTTGAGTGTAGGTTGTATACATCATGCTCCTTCAACATATAATACTGTCATGTACATTTCCTGAGAACAAAGATACTCACTTATGAAACCACCTTAACTGCAGTTATCAAGTTCAGGACATTTAACATTCATATAAAGCGGATAGTCTATATTCCAGTTTTTCATGTCTCAGTGATGTTCCTTTGAGCCTTTTCTCCTCCCTTGCTAGATCCAATCAGGATCCTGTATTGCATTTAATTGTCACTGTCTCTTTAGTTGTTCTTTCTGTTTTTTTAAATTGTGGGAACATATATACAACATAAACCTTCCTACCTTGACCACGCCTGAGCATACTATTCAATGGAATTAATCATGCTCACAATATTACGGTACCTTCACCACCTTTCATTACTAAAACTTTCCCATCTCCCCAAACAGGACCCTTACACCATTATGCATTAACTCTCCATTCCCCTGGCCGCCTGCCCCTGGCAAACTGTACTCTAATTTGTCTCTATGAGCTTGTATAGTCTCCAATATTTTCTTTGTTACCATGGGGCTTAAATTTAATATCCTAAATCTGTAGCACTCTCATTTACTTTGATACCAACTTAATTCCAATAGAATACACAAATTATGTTCCTATACCCCTCTGGCTCCCACCTTTAGGTAGTTTTTTGAGTCCAAAAAGAAAGACCTGGGAAGTGGATGTGGCTCAAGTGGTTGGGCTCCCGTCTACCATATGGGAGGCCCTGGGTTCGATTCCCGGGGCCTCCTAGGAAAGGCAAGCTGGCCCGTGTGGCGCGGAGAGCCGGCGCAACAAAGATGACACAACAAAGGGAGACAAGCAGACACAGAAAAACAAACAACAAAATGCTCAGTAAATGGACACAGCGAGCAGAAGTGGCAAGGGGGGGGCAATAAATAAATAAAATAAATCTTTTTTAAAAAAGAAGGACCTGCTTTTAAGCACTCTGGCTCTGTGGACACCTGAATCATTTGAGGAGTCTTGGTGGCAGACTGGCTTCCCAAAGCAATGGGAGACATGGCGCCAGGTTCTGTGGGCTGGGCGATGTGTATTAATCTGATAGCTTCAGTTTTATTCCTGGGGAAAATGGGACTTTTTTTTTTTTGCACTCTCTAGAGTAGCCTCTTGAGGGAATATCCCCTGTTTTTTGGTTTTAAGCCCTTTTACAAGCTAGCAAGGCCACTTTGCTGGGAGATGAAGGTATTTCCAGCAGTGTTTGCTAGCAGGATGGGATAGGAGAGGGGCAAGGGGTGACAGTTTGGGGAGCATCTACCTGCATCCAGGATGGACTTAAGCAAAATCTGCTTTCTGTTTTTCTGGGGTTGGGGTTGGGGTTGGCATGGAGGAATTCATTTTGTTCATTATTGCATTGATATGTGAGTTTTCTTTGGATAAACTAAACTAGCCTCCAAGTGATTATGATTTTGTAGGATCCCTTTGTCCATGGCAAAGAGTGTTCAGTGGGGAAACTATTCTAAGTCTTTGTACTACTTTTCTTCTACTTAGCACTTATTGGCCTCATCTCATGTGCATTAGACATAGTCTTAATTCTTGTTCTCTGTTTTTGCTCTTGTGAAAATGGAGGCACAGAGCTTCAAAAGACATGTTCACTCCCACAGAGAAATGGGAAAGATAGTATTATCACCTGACAGTTCTGTGAAATGGCTGACTAGGTGTGAAATTGTGTTGCCTGTTAGTCGCAGAGCAGGTTTGTGCTCAGTCCCTGACTCCTCGAATGTAGGGGTGGAGAGTGGGGAGAAGGAGGAGAGGCAAGGCAAAGTGGACTTTGCGGAGGAGCTGGGAGGGGGAGGGTAGCCAGAGGCCCAGAAATTTAGTATCCTCTAGGTAAGGCGGTATAGCTGTGATAGTGACGAACACATACGGAAATGTTTATGGGGAAAAAACGATAGGATGTAGGCGGATTTGCTGTGAAGGCTGGCACTTCAAGACAGCTGTCAGGAAAGAAAGAAAGAAATGCAACCAAAGGCTTTGTGCCTCTGGTGTAAATTCCCCACTTGGATTCCAAACGTTCACCCTGGAGTTTGGCCTCACTCTGTCCCCTCTGTGCCCACAACTGTCTTGTGTTCAACGGCATCTGGTGCTCAGAAAGATACTCCTGAGGCTGAAGTTAAAAACAAAAAACTCGGTGATCACAAAGCAAGGTGTTGAGGCTGCAGAGTGTGTGAGAGACTTTCATGCTTCTAGAAATTTCATTCACACAAGCCTTTTTTCCCTCAGCCAATTAACACCATGGCAAGCCACTTCTCCCCTTCCCTATCTCCCTCCCCCCTGCCAGGTACACACTTGTTTCTACAGACAGAGCCCAAGTCAGGGCATAGAGGATGATGGTGTGTGTGTGTGTATGTGTGTGTGTGTGTGTGTGTGTGTGTGTGTGTGTGTGTATATACAAGTGTTCATCCTCGGTATAGAAGATTTCTTTAGGACCATATTCCCCTCATGGGGATAGGCTGTTCAGGGCCACTCACTCTTCCTCACCCAGTCCAAAGGCATAGGTTGGCAAAATAGCTGGTCGGAGTTCAGGGTTACACTGAGCTGTGGGCAGAAGGCATCTCTGTAAATCTGGGAAAATGGAAATTAACCCTAAAAAGTGGCTTCTTTAGCACCATTAGCAATATAGTGGATGTGTGGTAAAAAAAAACTTGGGTCTATGTATCAGAAAAACCTGGTTTGAGTAACAGTCTGTCTCGCTGTCTATATAACTAGGTAACTTGCAAGTTACCTGGCCTAAGTCTCAGTTTCCTCATCTGTAGAATGAGGCTAAGAGTACTTATCTCATAGGATTTTTGTGAATACTAAAAGGGACAGTGATGGAAAGGACTTAGCGCAGAGCCTGGCATGTAAGAATCGCTCAGTAAATGGCAGCTATAAATTTGTTAATTCACCGGGTCAAGGGACCCAGAATTTGATGAATTGAGCCCAGCCCTCCCTTCACTTGGTCGCCTGAGGGCTGGGCAGACTAAGCCAGTCTGTTCTCTTAGAGGTGGGAATAAGCAAGCCTGGATGCTCTGGGGGTCAGGGAGGGGCCAACGATATCACAGACACGGAACAGTGGGAGAGGCTCCAGACTGCTGGACTCTGTCTCCCTCCCCAAGACCACCACCCTGACCCTCCTGGTGAGATGGAAGTGAGGAAGTGGAAGTTAGTCAAAATAAATAGTAACCGTGAGCCTATTTCACTCCACTTGAGTAAGTGATGGGAGCGCAGTGAGGTGAGCATTTACTGAGAACCTTCTACATGCTGAGCACATTCACCTTTTATTTAAGCCTCACGATTCTTGGGAGACAGGTATTTTTACCCCCATTCTACAGATCAGGAAATTGAGGCTCAGAGAGATTGAATAACTGCCCCAAGTTCACATAGCTAATAAGTGGCCTGCTTGACTTTGAGGACTTTGCTTCCTTCTCTCTACCACATTAGGGTACAAAAAGTACAGGCATGCCAGTCCCTGCTCTGAACAATTTATAATCTCTTTGGGGCCACAAAATGCACACACATAGAACCACCTGAGAGGTGTCACACAGCAGCGACCACATGTTGGTGTCTTGTCATGGCAGCAGTAGGTATAACACAGTCTGGCTGAATGCTTCTCCTTCCTTCCTGCCCCAGAGTAGAAACCGGAGCTGTTAAAGCCAAGTGTGGATTAGGGATTAACACCTGTGGTGGCATCACTTTGTTGTAATGGTCTGTGTATCTCCCTCACCAGTTTAGGGATAATGGAGGGCAAATGCTAATGCAGGGCCCAGCACATAGTAGAGGCTTAACCTCTGTTTGTTGAATGGATGTCAGCAGGGTCAGGGTGAGGCAGGAGGTGGGGCTTGGCAGTGCCCACTGCCACTGCTCTCCCTCCCTTCAGAGGGGCAGACCTCCCAGCCGAAGCAGCTCCAGTCTGGTCTTCTCAGAAACTCTCCCTCAGCCCAGGTGGAAGACAAAGCCCCTTCGTGACTGTGTGGCCAACACTTCAGTGAAACCTCGTCCTCGGGTCAGGTTTCAGGAACCGGATCCTTACGGGTCAACTCGTGTTCTTTTTCCTTCCCAAGTGGGAAAGAAAATCTCCAGCCTGCCTCCCCTTTCTACTCCTTGGCATTTCCAGGGTCTGGGGATTAGCACCTGCACCTAGCCAGCAGCAGGGGCCGCTGAGCTGGGGGTGGGAGGAAGCTCTTTTAGGTTCTCCCTGAGGTAAACTTAAGAAGCAAACCAGAAGCAGCCCTCACGTGTCAGTAGGTGCTAAGCCTGAGCCTCCTGACTGTCCCTTCTCATTGCTTGTCCTCACAGCTCCACAGCCCTCTCTTTCGGCCCAGTCCCAGTTCACGGCTCAGCGGTCATGGTGTCTCCACAGGGATGGGCATGCAGGGAAGGCCTGAGACCAGCAGCCCTCTCAGGATTGCACTGGGTAGCACGGCTTACCGCTTAAGGAGATTAACCCCAACGGGTACACCCAAAATAGCCCTGGAGGCCAGGGTGGAAAGGGCAAAAGAGGTGATGGGGGCCTGTTGACCTGGGAGGCAAAAGCAGGTACCCAGAGCCAGTTAGATACATTTAAGAGCCCTCACTGGACCTTGAAAGTTACCTCCATCCAGAGTCTGAAAGAGCAGTTGACTGTTTCATAAAGTAAGTGGTGGGATCCTCAGGTGTTTGCTTTTAGTTGATGTTCTTACTTATGCATATAGGTTTTCTTCTGTATGTATATAATAGTTAACAATTTTTTAAGCAAATGAAGCATCAGTGTCTGCTCCCACCCTCAGGCTGCCCCCTGTGTGCTTGTGTCCTTATCAGGACAGTAGGGATAAGAGCTTGGCTGGGCGGGTAGTGGAAGAGGAATGGACAGGACCATGGAATACTTGTAAAAAAGAAAGAAATGGCTCAATGATGACAGGCAGATGCAAATGGTCAGGGGTGGGGTATAAGCTCCACTGACCAAGGGGAGGGAGGCTACTACCACCATTGTGGCAGGTTGGAGGCTTCAGGGCTACTGGGGGCTTCAGGGTCTCCAGCTGGGGGTAGGAAGAGGCATGTCTGGGCATACATCCAGGGTGAGGGGCAAAGCCTTGTCTAACCTGTCTCCCTTCCTGCGGCCTCTCTCTCTACTCCATGAGACTCTGGAGTACCTGTGTCCGACAGTGGTAGCATATCCACGGTTGGGCCAAGTGTGCAAAGCTGCATGAAGTGTACTGGCAGGGAGAGATACAGATGACAGAGAGGTCAAGGGCCCTGTCCTTGGAGATGTAAAATCTATATCCACATGCACTCACACACACATTAGTCAAACTCACAGGGGCTGCAGCAGAGCACAGTGGGGGGGCCGGGGAGGGCAGTAGTGGGTATTCGTATGCCTGCCAAGTTGGGTAAACAGGAATATCCTGAACCATAGTACACAATACATAGTACACAGAATTTTCCACGTCTTGTTTATTAGGCCACTTTTGGCACAACCAGCAAAAAAAAAAAGTGGTCTGGATTCTGAGTATCAGTTCTCCTATAGGGTTTATTAGGGGTAGAGAGCCCGCAGGTGTTTGGAACCAGATAGGTCCCGGTTCAAATTCTGCTTCTACTTACTGATCCTGTGAACTTGGGTAAGTTATCAAAGGAAAGAAGAACATTAACTTTATTGAGTGTCTTCTGGTGCCAAAGGCATTATCAATGCTGTCTCATCAACAGATCTTGAGGCGCAATTACTTTACCTGTCAAATGGAAATGATAAAATCAGCCTTGAAGGGTTATTGTGAGGATGAGGAGAAAGTATTGCAGATGTTTGGAACATCATGAGAGCCCTTCATCTCCTCACTCTAAATTCCCAGACATTATACTTGTGTATTTGCCAGATCAACCTTTCCATCTATTACCAGGTAAAAAAAAAAATGCTATGAGTGGGAGTGAAAGAATGATAGAAAGAGAGTGGGAGAAGGGGAGGAAGAATAGTAAGGAGCTAATTTAGGAAGAAGGCTTGGCTTATTTAATTACTTACTGCCGGGCCCCAGGCACCTGCTTTCTTTGAGCCTCTGCCTAACTCATTTTACACCCCAGGCTAAGGGTCCAAACTGAGTTGCTGGGTTGGAAACCTGGCAGGGTAAAGAGGACTAGGGGGAGGCTTCAGGGCTGGTGAATTCTCCTTGCCTGCAACCTTCTACTCTAGGAGAAGCTCAGAAAAGCCAAGACTACTTTGGAAGAATTTGGCTTCAGATGTCTCTGGGGTCCCCTTCAGATAGGATAAACCAGGTGACCAGGACAATGTTTACAAACAGCTAAGAATAGAAAAGCCTCCTTTTCCCACCCTGTCACCCTCTCATCCCCTCACCTGACTTCCCTCACGGAGCTTCCACAGCCTCCTTCAGGTTTTCGCTGCCTCAGCCCTGACTTCTGTATCAAGCCAGCAGGGCCTACAGGGCCTCTGCCCAGGAGACCAGCATGTGAGAGGCAGAACATCCTCAGGCAGAACTTCCAGGTAGAGCTCTGGGTGCAGAAAGTCTCTCTGTCTTTTGATAGACTTTATTTTTTAGAGCAGTTGTAGGTTTCAGAAAAACTAGACAGATTTTTACAGGTCTGTGGGTTT
>JAQZBX010027799.1:0-28155 GCA_029593785.1 Cabassous unicinctus | reverse complement strand
CAACCAAGAATTTTATATCTGGTGAGCTTTTCTTTCAAAAGTGAGGGAGAGATTAAGACATCCCCACATAAAAGCTGAGGAAGTTCATCACCAGTAACCATGTCCCACAAGCAATGCTAAAGGGAGTTCTTCAGAAAAAAAGGAAAAGACCCTATATAAAGAAATAAAGACCTGTGGTAAAGGTAGCCATTTGGGTTATTATAAATGCCACTATTATTATATTCAGTTTTTTAGAATGTTACTAAGAAGTGGAATGTTACTCCACTTCTTACTGCCTACAGGGGCTAAAATATAAATGCATAAAAAGCAATGATAAATCTATGGTTTGGACATACAATGTTCAAAGATAAAATTTGTAATAAGTGCAAAAGAAAGGTAGGGGGCACAAGGTATAGGAACTTTGTAAGTATAAGCCACTGAGTTTAAGGTGGTGTCATACCAAATATAATTATTTAATATTTAGGATGTTAAATTTTAACCTCATGGGAACCACAAAATACACATGAAAAATATACAGAGAAAGAAATGAGAAAGGACTCAAAATGGTACAGTAAAATAACAAATAAATATGGAATTAGGCATTAACAGAATATTTGAGGGTCTAAAAAAGGTATGGCATTCAAAGAGAAAATAGCAAAATGAAAAAAGAAAGTCTTGCATATCAGTTGTTATTTTAAATGTAAATGGATTAAAATTCTTAATCAAAAGGCAGAGGTTGGCAGAATGGATGACAAAGCATGACCTAACTCAATGCTGCTTACAAGAGACTCACTGTAAATTCAAAGACATACATAGTTTGAAAGTGAAAGGATGGGGAAAAAATACTGTGCACATAGTAACCAAAAGAGAGCTGGGGTAGCTCTACTAATATCAGATAATTAGACAATAAGTCAAAACTCTTACAAGGAACAAATATGGTCATTATAAACTGGAAAAAAGGTCAATTCAACAAAAAGACATAAAAATTATAAATGTATATAACTAACAGCAGAGCCACAAAATATATGAAGCAAATACCAACAGATTTGAAGGGGAAAATAGATGGTTCCACATTAAGAGTAGGAGACTATAATACACCACTTTCAATAATGGATAAAACATCTATACAGGAGATCATTAAGAAAATACAAGATTTCAATGATACTCTGTATCAGCTAGACCTAACATGTATGTAGAACACTTCACCAAAAAAAAATGGAGTTCATTCTTCTTAAGTGCACATGGATCATTCTCCAGGTAAGACCATATATTAGATGACCAAACAAGTCTCAATAAATTCAAAATATTGAAATCACACAATGGGTCTTCTCCAACCACAATGGAATGAGGCTAGACATCAATAATGGAGAAATGGAAAATTCACAAATATGTGGAAATTGGATAATGTACTCAAACAACCAATGGCTTAAAGAGTAAATCACAAGGGAAATTAGGAAATATCTTGAAGCAAATGAAAATGAAAATACAATATGCCAAAGCTTATGGGATGTAAAAAAGGCAGTGCTGAGATGGAAATTCATAGCTCTAAATCTTACAGTAAAAAAGAAGAAAGATTTCAAATCAGAGACCTAACATCAAAACTGGAATAATTAGGAAAAAAGAGTGCAAACTAAACCAAAAGCAAGCAGAAAGAAAGAAATAACAAAGATTAGAGTGGAATTAAATGAAATAGATAGCAAACAAAATAATAATAATAGTAGGGTGAGTCAACAAAACCAAAAGTTGCTTCTTTTAACAGATATGAAAGCTTTTCATATATTATTTCATTTAATCCTCAAAGTACCATAATGAGTTAGGTGCTATTTTAATATTCATTTTACAAGAAGAAAAACTGAACCACAGAAGGTTTCAGTAACTTAAATAATGCAATAAAGCTAGCCCAAAATTGGAACCCAAGTCCCTAACCACTATTCTCTAAGAACAGCTACTAAAATTTAAAAATAAATAAATAAATTTTGAGTTTATGGAAAAATAGAAGAAACTGTTACATTGATAAATAGAGAGCATGAAGCCCCACCACATTTATTCAGAAAGAAAAAAAAGTCATATAGAATTTATACCTAATCTGGGCATACATGAGTATATGCTATCAGATCTATTTTTTACAAGAACTTTCAAAGCTCTTTTCATGAGAAATATGGATGACATATGCAGTTTTTAGAGCACTAAGCGTTGTTTTTACTGTAGCTTTCATTATAATTTTAGAATCTCTTAGCCCCATCAATTCCAAGTACCCACTGGGTAATTCCATGAGCACAGACTCAAAGTAGATATAACTCAGAAGGAAATAAAATCCTTGTCTGGCCCATGGTTAAAATATTCAGATTTTCTACTTTAAAAAAATTGCATTTCATTTCACTAATTTGGTACAAGTATTTGAATAGGTCAAATATATTTTTAACAGAAATTTGCTTTGATAATTTGAATTATTGTTAATAAAGTGTTGAGTTGGAGAGGTCTCAAGGGACACAATATAATAAATTGATACAAATATTTAATATATTTATTTTAAAATAAATCTGTCTAAAACAGGAATAGCATTTTTAGTTGTGAAAAATACTTATATCACTTTACTCCACTGGTAAATGGCAATGAACAAGATAAAATCCTTTTCCTCATTTTCATAAGTATGAAAAAAGTCTATTAAAATATTTTAATGTCATTATTTTTCTTTGAAATGCCTTTTCAAACTAGAACAAAAGTAAACATTACCAGATGACTCTATAAACACAATAATAAATTCTAATTTTTAAATTCTTCTAAAGGCAGTATTTCATTAACTTACATTCAATCTTATATTTTGTGTATCTTAAAATCTAGAAGGATTGTACTCTATTTTTTTATTTTAATTTTTATTTTTTTAAAGATACTTAGATTACACAAGTGTTGCCCAAAAAATATAGGGATCCCCATATGCCCCACTCTCCACACCTCCCACACCCTTCCACATCAACATCCTTCATTAGTTTGGTACATTCATTGCAATTGATAAATGCATCCTGGGTCATTGCCATTGAGCATGGGCTATAGTTCACACAGTAGTTTACACTCTCTCTCACACAGTTCTGCAGGTTATGAGAAGATATATAAAGGCTTAAGTCATTCAGGATGATTCCCAAATCCCAAGAAAGCCTACGTATTACACTTGTCTTTCCCTCACCGTGCCCCCAGAGCTGCCAGTGGTCACTGTCTCCACATCAATGTTGTAATTTCTTCCATTGCTAGAATCACAACGTCTATAGTAGAATACCAGTAAGTCCACTCTAGTCCACAGTTCATTTCCCAATCCTGAGGATTCTGGGATGGTAATATACATTCCAACTCTAATTGAGAGGGGGCTTCGATCCCATATAGCCAATGGATGGGACTCTCTTGCTTGCAGTTGTAGGCTCTCTCGTTTCCTTGGTATGGTGGTGGTCAATCCTCACCGCTTTGTTAATTGTCCTGGGTGAGTCCAATGAACAGGAGAGTAGGTATTGCAACTCCACTAAGGCTCAGGGCCCAGGTGGCACATGGACAGCCCAAAGATTTAAGTTTCCTGGATGTACACCTACTAGCTCTAGCACCAAGTATAGGTTCAAATAGAAGGGACAGATGAGCTATGTGTAGGGAAGACATAACTGAGTTCAACTCTGTTACTCTCAGGAGCACAAACTCCAAAGTAGGGCCCACTGGCAAGGCACCAAACTCCAGAGCTATCTGCCCTGACCATAGGACCTGGGTGTCTTCAGAGCCCTCAGGAGCCCCATTATTTGGGGTAGTATCCATTTTGGCAATCTATGAGATCCTGCTGAGATGTGCATAAGCGTTACCTCTGGGATGACCTTTCAACTCATTTTGAAGTCTCTTAGCCATATAAACTCATTTGTCTTTACCTTTTCCCCCTTTTATTTGCGGTCTTTTTCCTGTTGCATTGATAGTTGGTGCTTGGTAGTAATCCCTTAGTGCCAGGGAGGCTCATCCTCGGGAGTCACGTCACATGGTGGGGGGAAGGTAATGCATTAATATGCTGAGTTTGACTTAGAGAAAGGCCACATTTGAGCAACAAGGAGGTTCTCAGGAGGCAACTCTTAGGCACCCCACAACACTAGGCTAAGCTTCAATTTCAAGAGCAAACACTCACAAGCTAGTCATCAATATCAAGGGCCCATCAATGGACCATCCTGAGAAGAATTGTACTTTAAATAATTTTTCTAACTACAAGTGTAGTAGATAACAGATCATGCCTTTAGGTGATATTTCTTAGGCCATGGCATGGCTTTAAAAATAAAATAAAAGCTTTACCCAGCTTTTCTAATTTAACATTACCCTGGTTCTTTTTCTTGTGTTATCAAATATTCCTTAATATGAGATTTCAATGTTTAAAAATAAATATATGCACGATGTTGAATATTTTCCTATTACAGTTGTTGATTTTTTCTATATAATACATAATATTTCAGTAATTATTGAATTTGAGAACCAAACTTCAGAACCAATCCAAAGAAGAATGATATCCCAATGAGCAAAAGAAATTGCAAGGAATTCAAAAGGAATAAGCTGCTTTGGTTATTACCTATCGCTGCGTAACAAACCATTCCCTAACCTCAATGGCTTAAAACAACATGACACCAGTAAATTAAGTAGGACTTGTGGGAATGGCTTGTTTCTACTTCAATGTGGCATCAGCTAAAGTAATTTGATTGGGCCTGGAAAAAACTGCTCTCAAAATGGCATCACTCATGTGGCTTGAAAGTTGGTGCTGGCTGTTGTCTGGGAGCTCAGCTGCAGATAATGACTTGGGCTTTGCTTCCCTCCATCTGATCTCTCCATCCAACCAGGCTCGGCTTCTCATGGACCTAGGAAGGTCAAATTTCTTATATGGTGCCTGATTTTCCCTAGAGCACAAAGGCAAAACCTTGCTGGTCTTCTTAATGCCTATACCCAGAAGTCCTAGAAAACCACTTTCACAACACTCTGTTGGTAAAAGCAGTCACAGGGCCAGCCCAGGTACAAGGAGAAGGAAAAAGACACCACTGATTGTTTCAGGAGTGGGAGGGCTCTTTGTAGAAGAGCAAATGGGATGTGAGCTATTGTTGAGGTCATCTCTGGAAATTCAGTCTACTATGTAAATAAAAGCATTTTATCTTTTAATTTTCTCACTAAATTTTCACCCTCTAGACCTGGGTTCTAGTGGTAAAGCCCTGATCATTATTATAAAACTTATTCTTTTTGCTTTATAAGAAGAAAAGAAATTATACTTCCTTTGGAAGAAAGAATGTACTTGTTTTAGTTTTATTTTACTAGTTTAATGCATATATATCTATGTGTGTGTATGTGTGTGTATAGATACTTGTAAGTGTATATATACATATTAATTAGAAACAATATGTCTTAGAAATCAATATTTATAAAATGGTTATGAACTTTGATTAGATTGGAAAGGTTTTTACATATTCCATTATTTACTCAAATTCTATACAATGCTCATTAATTCTATTTTTGGAATAATTAATTTAGCTTCAGTTTTGTCAAAATGCCATTCCTATTTTCTTAGGTATACTTCGTTGTTCTTTGTATGACCTATTAATGTGAATATTTATTTAACATATTTTCATTCTCTATTTTTATTTAATAAATTTCCAAGACTCTCCTTGATCTTGAATATAGTTTTGAACACATCTTATATGTTTTACACTGATGTCCATTGCTGAATCAGCTGTAATTGTAATTTTGCTGTTTTATCCAGTAGTTTTTATAAAGAGATTTGTTTTGCATTGTATATTTTTTATTTAATTTTTGTAAACATTTGCCATTAATTTCTAATTTTATTGATTTTAATGGAAGAATTAGGATTCTAAAATTTCTTTTTTGAGAAATATATAGGTACTGAGGTTTTCTTTTTGGCGTGATCTAAGATCAATTCTTTTGAAGCTTCTTTCATGAACTCTCTACATAAAAATTGCATTCTCTTTGGTTACTGAAGTATCTGACTCCAGGCCAAAATCATGTGATTTTTCAGGTCCAACCAAAAGCAATTACAAAGGCTTTCCCTGGCAGACCTCCTGGGGAAAGTTGCACTCCCCATGCCAGATTTGGTGCACAGCCAGTGCATTGCAGTCTCAGAAACAAGTTCACATAAGGCCCCAGGCCCACCTGAGAGACCATGCTTTTATGCATATCTGCATCCCTAGCCCAGGCATCTCCATTTGGAGGCCTCCTTATCAGGGATCCTCAGCCAAGGTTTACCCCAGTCTGATCCACATCAGGGGAAGGGGTTGGGACTTGAAGATACTTTACTCTTACTCAGTACTCTACTTTTCCCCTCTTAATCCTTCGCTCTTTGCCTTCTCACAGTCCTCCGGGTCTATAAAAAGGCAGGAGCCTTTTGTCTGGTGTTCCCCTCACAGTAAGACAATCCCCATATTCCTTCAGATCCACCTGACCCTTACTGAGTGCAGGTCTATGGGGAAAAAACAGAATAGTAGGGGAGCTGGCACATTCTCTTGTTTAGCCTCTTGTTTATACTTACAGCACTAAGTAATTAAAGTTTTGACTCTTAACTATTTTTTGGTTTGTTGTGTGATATCTGGAAGCTGAGCTCTTTCCAGCTTAGCTCTTAACAAGTTGGTCTAGTGAACAGGGTAATCAGTTAAGCATATTACCATTCTAGAAGAGCAAAACCCCTGAGAATCCTGCAGGCACTTTGCCAATGGAATTTGAAATGTTCTAGCAGATGTCCAGGGACCCTTCACCAGCTATTCACTTAGGAACTACTAGGGGAAGCCACAGGGCATTCTTGGAGAATGCTAGCAGATTGTTTAAATAGGTTTTCAGATTATAGTGGGGGAGAGCATTGGTTCTTTTCTTTAGACCCAGACTGCCTAACACAGCTTGCCTGGTGGGTCAGACTAGAGATCCAATAGAGGGGTTCAAAGAAAGCTTGGGAAGCAGCTCCCAACCATTGCTTAATGCCCTCCAATAATGGGATCTAAGACCACCAGGAAGCCTGTGAGCTGAGTAACTTTAAGTAGATCCCTGGTGCTGAAAACAACCGGAGATAGAACAATTTGATAAAATTTTGGGAGGAAAAAAATTAATATAGATCTTTGGGATCACTTAGTGAGGGAGAGTGGTGCCATGTGGGGGTGCAATACTATAGTTCTCCCTCCTTCAGAGGGCCTGACAGCAGCCAACATCCAAATAGTGACGAATCCTCAACAGCAGCAATGACCACCAAGTGTAGTGACACTGCTACAAGTTGCCAAGGTGCTGGTCAGCCTGTGTGCTGTACTCAGGCTCCTTGGTGCAGTAACACAGCTTGCCTCTGACTACTAGGGCTTCCTGCCTCAAAGATTGAGCATGAGAGAGAGAGAGTGGATAAGTGTAACAACATCCTCCACTCTCCCCAAAAAGCTGCGATTCTCAACATCCAGCATGCAAGGGGCATCTCGTCAACTGGCCACAGTTTTCCCAGCACTTCCATCTCCCCATCTCCAGGGGATACTGGGTTTTACCTAAACTAGCTCAGTCTGTAATGCCCAGTCCCTGGGGTCTTCTGTCTGCCCCTGCACTGCTCCATTGGACTAAACACTCCCTCTCCATGCTGTAGGAAACTCATGACCAAATCCTGGCAGGTGGCCCTACTGAGATCCACATGGTGGCAGCCCCTATGACTACCATGAGTACTCTCCTTTCAGCCTCTCCTAGTGGGCCTAGTGATGGGTGGGAAGGCTCTACCTCTCTTTGCCCTGACTTTGTTGACTTTTCAAAAATAAATAAGACAAGGAATTAGGCCAAGTTCCCTCGGTCCCCAGGGGATATCCAGGTTCTATGCCAAGATTGTAGTTCAATGGTGACATGGAAGAAAGTTGCACTTCTCAGGCCTTTTGCATATGGATGCACAGAAGACTTATCCCCAAAACGCCTGGCATTAAGATGAGGGAGAACAAATCTTGCTTTCTGATTTGGGGTCTGAGGCCACCGCCATCAAGACCCTTGCCTAGCTCAACTATGGAAGGTCTTTTCATTTTATATATATATTTTTAAAATCTTCATTTTATGGTCCCAAAATTGAATATATTATTGGTAAAGATGCATTGTCAGTGGGCACCCCTGCTAGCCTTTGCCTCCAAGGCCTGATGGGAATTGCTGTATTTAGGGCCCTCTTAGTGGGGCATAAGGAAGACTGTGAATTTACCTGCCTGTATTTTCACTGATTCATGGCATATGGTTAATAGCCTTAGGCCACTGGCAAGCCTAAAACAGGCATATAAAGCAAGTCCTCTGTGGGGATGAGACATATTGATAAAAATCAGTTCTCAACCTTTTTGATAATCATGTGGATGATCACCAGAAAGGCTCTTACACTTACAAAGGGGAGCCTAACCAACATAGGTTAGGCTATTGATCATTAATAACGAAAGGAAAATTTTTAAAGACAGCAGCATCTAATTGATGCAGAAATGATATTTGACAAAATCCAGCACCTTTCTTGGTAAAAAAAAAAAAACAAGGAAAAAACCCTGAAAACTAGGAATAGAAGGAATCTTCCTTAACCTGATAAAGAGCATGTGAAAATATGATGCAGGATGGACCCCAGAAAATCATGTCCTCAGGGATAATTCATTCCTGTGTGTGTAAACCATTTGTAGATGGGACCTTCCTTTTGCTTAGATTACATCAGTCAGGTGTGACCCAGAGTGGGTCCTAATCTTTTTGTTGGAGTCCTTTATGAATATGGAGAGAGGAACCTGCAGAAATACAGGATATCAGAGAGGAACCCACAGAAGCTGACAGAGGATACAGACAGAGTAGCCAGAAGCTGAAAGGAAAAGCACCTAGAGCAAAAGGCAGAGATTGGCAGACATCATCATGAGCCTTCCATGGGACAGAGATGTCCAGAATTGCCCAAAACCAGTCTTCGGGGAGAGAGTGTCACATGATGCTTTGATTTGGACACTTTTCTCAGCCTCTGAACTGTAAGCTTGCATGCCGATAAACCACCATTTTAAAAGCCAACCCATTTCTGGTTGTGGGGATCCATGCTCCACCCCCCACCCCAAGTCTTCAGCACATAGCTGCCTGCATGACCTAGTTAAAGGTTAACAACCTTCCAAGAGGGTAAAGAATGCATAGATGGTATCATAAACTATAATCTGCCCAGGGCAGTAAATGTCCTTGGAAAATACCCTTCCTATGACCTAGTGAAAACATCACCAGACCCCATGTGTAGGCTTCATGTGACCCAAGCAGAAACTCTGTTCTCATACCCTATGGAATGTCCTTGTTCTGAAATCCCTTATATATCACCCCTCATTTTCTCAACATTTTGTGGAGTGCTATCTTCATTCTCACAACAGCCGCCATCAGAGAGGCTTTCCGGTCTGTAAGTCCCAATAAAGCGCATGTCTGACTAAATGCCAAGTACCTTCTTTGGTCTTGCATCTGTACCAACAACTCATGCCCTTCAGGAGATGGGTTGTAACACTGGTATGTTACTTCCTGCTTTTAGCAAACTAAAAACAGATTTTGGTACCAGGAAAGTGGGGTGCTGCAGCTGCAAATACCAAAAATATTAAAAAGGATTTTTACCTAGATAATGAGTAGAGGCAGGAAGAATTGTGAGGTGCTTACTAGAAAAGACCTAGATGGCTTTGAAGAGACTGTTGGTAGAAACACAGACATTAAGGGTACTTCCAATGAGGTCTTAGAAATGATGAATGTGTCATTGCAAACTGGAAGAAAGACAAACCTTGTTTTAAAGTGGCAGAGAACTTGGCAAAATTGACTCCTGATTTCAGATGGATGGGAGAATTTGAAAGTGATGAGCTTGTACATTTAACTGAGAAGATTTCCAAACTATGTTTGGAAAGTATTGCCTGGCTTTTTCTTGCAGATTATAGCAAAATGTAGAGAAAAGGGATAAGCTGAGACCTGAACTCTTGGGCACAAAGAAACCCCCAGAAGCTGAGAGAGAAAGTCCCTAAAGCCAGAAATCAAAATCAATGTAACCCAGGAAAAAGAAAGCCACAGGAGAAGAGAGAAAGCTAGATAAGCCAGAAGCTAAAAGCAACAGGACCCAGAGGAAAAGAGAGAAACAGCAGATGCCACCATTGTTACATGCCACATGACAGGAGTCCAGGATTGCCAACAGCCAGTCTTTAAAGAGAGAACATCACCTGATGGCTTAATTTGGACATTTTTCTCAGCCTTGAACTGTAAGCTTATAACTTAATAACTCCCCATTGTAAAAACCAATTCATTTCTGGTATATTTTGGCCACTTTTAGCAAACTAAAACAGGTTTTTTAAAAATATTATTATTGAGCTACTGGGGCCAGGGAATGAACCCGGGACCTCATATGTGGAAAGCCAGTACTCAACCACTGAGTCACATTGGCTTCCCTGAGTTGGTTTTTCCATTTGTTTTGTTTGCTGTTTGTTTGTTTTTTTTTTTTCAGGAGGTACCATGAATCGAACCCAGAACCTCCCATGTGGGAGACAGACATTCAACTGCTTGAGCCACATCTGCTCCCTTACAGGGCATATTTTAAAAACCCGTAGCTAATATCATACTCAATGGTGAAAGACTGAAATCTTTCCCTCTAAGATCAGAAACAAGACAAGGATGCCACTATCACCACTGTTATTCAGTATTGTACTGAAAGTTCCAGCCAGAGCAAATTAGTCAAGAAAATGTAATAAAAAGAATCCAAATTGGAAAAGAAGAAGTAAAATTTTAACGATTTATGGATGACATGATCCTATATTTAAACTATCCTGGAAAATTCATAGCAAATTTGTTCAAGTTAATAAATGAATTCAGCAACATGGTAGGGTACAATATCAACACGCCAAAAATCAGTAATATTTCTACACATTACACATTAGTCAAGAATAACCAGAAGTGGAAGTCAATTTAAAAATTCATTTACAATAGCAACTAAAAGAATCAAATATCTATAAGAATAAAGTTATCCAAGGATCTAATTACACAGGAAACCACAAACATTGCTAAAGTAATCAAAGGAGACCTATATAAATGAAAAGACATTCTGTGTTCATGGATTGCAAGATTAAATATTTTTAAGATGTCGATTTTATACAATGCAATTTGCAGATCAAAATCCCAACAGTTTATTTTCAGAAATGAAAAAGCCAATGATCAAATTTATATGGAAGGGTAAAGGGCCCTGAATAGTCAAAACCATCTTGAAAAAGAAAAACAAAGTTGGAGGACTCATACTTCCTGATCTTAAAGTACAGTAATTAAAACATCATGGGTGGTTAAAAACGGAAATTTTATGTTCCCCTTTTATATTACTAGAAATTTTATGTCACTAGAATAACCATTTTAAAAACCACCAGATTTTACAGCACAGTGAACGCTAATGTAAAATATGGGCTATAGTTAATAGTCTAATTATAATGGTATTATTTCATTAGATGTAACAAGGGTAAAACACTAAAGCCAAATGTTAATAATAGGGAAACTTGTGTGCATGCATGGGTGAGGGGTGGGTATATAGAAACTATATTTTCTGCATGCTTTTTCTGCAAACCTACAAATTTTCTAATAAAAATAATTTTAAAAGACAAACCAGAAAAAAACAAAATCTCACATCATGGTACTAGCACAAGGACAGGCATATAGAACAATAGAGTTCAAAAATAAGCCTTCACATCTATGGCCAACTGATTTTTGATAAGGGTGCCAAGTTCAGTCAATGGGGATACAATAGCTCCTCAGCTAATGGTGCTGAGAAATTTGGATACCTATAGGCAAAAGATTGAAGGTGGACCCCTATCTCACAACATTTACAAAAATGAACTGAAAATGGATCAAAGACCTAAACAGAAGAGCCACAACTATAAAACTGCTGAAAGAAAACAAGGAATCATCTTGAGGACCTTGTGTTTGGCAATGATTTCTTAGACTTTACATGAAAAACATGAACACAAAAGAAAGAAAAACTGATAAATGAGCCTTCATCAAAATTTAATACTGTTATTCATCCAAGAATTTCATTGTGAAAGTAAAAAAGACAGCCTACAGAATGGGAGAAAATATTTGGAAACTACATATGTAATAGTTTTAATATCTAGAATATATAAAGAAATCCTGTAACTCAACAATAAAAAGACAAACAACCTGTGGTGGTTTGGAGCAAGGTACTCCAGAAAAACATGTTCTTAAATTTAATCCATTCCTGTGAGTGTGGACCCATTGTAAGTAGGTCCTTTTGATGAGGTTGCTTCAGTTAATGTGTAACACACCTCAATTAGGATGAGTCTAAATCCTATTACTGGAGTCCTTTATAAGCAGAATAAATTCAGATGCAGAGAAAACAGGAGATGCTGCCATGTGTCTTGCCATGTGACAAGCTAAGGACCAAGGAACATCAGCAGCCAGCCCCAGAATGCCAGGCTTTGGGAAAAAAAAGCATTGCCATGAAGACACCTTGAATTGGACTTCCTTTTAGCCTCAAAGCCATTAGCAAATAATTTTCCATTGTTTAACCTAGCCCATTTCATGGTATTTGCTTGAGTAGTCCAGGACAGTAAAACACAACCCAATTAAAAACTGAGGAAAAGACTTAAATAAACATTTCTCCAAAGAAGGTATACAAATGGCAAAAAAAAACTTCAACAAAAAACAAACAAAACACACACACATACACGAAAAGAGGCTCAACGTGATTAACCATTAGTGAAACACAAATGAAACCACAATGAGATACCATTTCACACTTACTATAATAACTGTTATTTAAAGAAACAGAAAGAAATATATGTTGGAGAGATTGTAGAGAAATAAGAACACTTGATTGTTGTGGTGGAAATGTAAAATGGTTTAGCTGCTGTGGAAAACCGTTTGCTGATTCCTCAGAGAATTAAGAATAGAATTACCATATAACCTGGCAATCCCACTTTTAGGTATATACCTACAAGAATATCTAACAGATATTTTCATACTGATGTTCATAGTGGCATTATTCACAATTGCCAAAAGATGGAAGCAACCTAAGTGTCGAACCAATGAATAAACAAAATGTTGTATGTACGTACAATGAACTATTATCCAGCCATACAAAGGAATGAAGTTCTGATATATTTGACAACATGGATAAACATTGAAGACATCATGTTGAGTGAAATAAGCCAGACACAAAAGAACAAATATTGTGTGATCTCACTTATATGAAATAATTAGAATAAGCAAATGCATAGAGTCAGAAACTAGAATGTAATTTACCAGGGACCAGGGTGGGATAGGGAATAGGGAATTAGTGCTTAACTAGTACTGAGTTTCTGTGGAGTGATGGAAAAGTTTTGGTATTGAATGGTGATGATGGTAGTACAACATCTTGAATGTAATTCTTGTGGCTGGCCAGCAATCTTTGTGGATCCTGTGCATTTCCATTTCATGACAATGCACATGGAGTTGTCTTTTCCTTTCTCTTCTGGTTTCTGTTGACTTGCAGCTAATGACTGTTCCCCATAGCTTCTTTCTCTCTCTGAATTTCTTTCTCCTTATAAAATACAAAGTAATTTGGAATAAAGCCCAACCTGATTTATTTAGGCCACACCTTAACTGAGGTAGTATCTTCAAGAGATCCTGTTTACAATGGGTTCACTCCTGTAGGACCAGGGATTGGGACCTGAACATGCCTTTTGTGATGGACATGATTCAGTCCTCAATAATATTTAACTCCCTTGAATTATATATTTGAATATACTTGAAAGGGGGAATTTTAGTTTGTATATATGTTACTAGAATAAAAATTGAAAAACAACATAAAACTGTACAACAAAATGCACCCTAATATAAACTAGAACTATATTTAATGGTACAAATATAATAATACTGTTTCATCAGTTGTAACCAAGGTAACATACTAATACAAAGTGTTAATAATAGGGAAAACTATATGTGTGATGGTGTATATGGAAAATCCATATTTTCTGCATGATTTTTCTGTAAAGCTACAACTTCTCTAATTAAAAAAATAAACAAAAAAAAAACTTAAGGAGGAAGAAGCCTGCTAGCTCTAAAGTTGAACTCAATGGTCTGTGGGACATCTTTTCCTGGCGTGGCAACAATTGAGGCTCATGGTTACATCCAATCCTGCAGGCAAGCCTGATCATACTGCTTGGAATGATTTTGATCATAGCCCTCGTCATAAGCCCTCAAACTCCAGAAACCTGTTTCTTGCCTAGGCCCTAAAATTCAAGAGGTGGAGTTGAGGAGTCCATATCCAGGCCAAAGCCTTATGTGTGATTTTTTCAGTCCTGACCAAGGCCAATTACAAAGGCTTTACCAGACAAGACTCACAGGGAAATGCTGCCCTCTCCCTACCAGATCTAGTGCAGAGCTCTTGCTTTGCAGTTTCTGAAGAGATTTGCACTCAAGGATTCAGGCCTACTTGCCCACTATTCTCTTACCCACATCTGCATTGTCAACCCAGATACCTCCTTATGGAGGCCTCCTTGTCAGGAGCCCTTAGCCGAGGCCTTTCTTGGGCACCTCTACTGAGACCTTCTTAACAGGGAAGGGGGACGGACTTGAAGACAGTTTTCTCCAATCTAAGTGACTACTTTTCCTAGTTTTCTGTCACCCACTGACCACCTTGTCCCTCCCCTGTCCTGATTCTAGGTCCATCAAATGGCCAGAGGCTTCTGTTTGTGGATCCCCATGTCTGCTTATCTGCCTGATCCTTTGCCAGCACCATACCATCAGGAAAAATAGAACACTATGGGAGCCAGTGCTTACTCCTATTTAGCTTTTTGTTTATACTATTGCAATAAGTGATTAAAGGCTTGACCGTTACTATTATTTTGGCATATGTTAATGAACCATTCTGACAGTTGGCAGCTCAGCTCTCTCCAGCTCCATTGCTAGCTTCTATGTTTTTCCTTTAATTCAACCTAGTGATTTATTACTATGACTCAAAATATTTTATTTTATTGGAGTTATAGTATGCCATTTTCATGACTGGCTAAAGATTTTAGTATGTAGCAAAATCATTACATCAGATTTATGGCTGAAAGTGCTTGTACAGCATTTTCTTTTTTGTAGAAATGCAATATTTTAATTTAAATTAAAGGAGTGTTACTATACAATTAATTATATAGACCAAAATGTAATCTGAATAATCGAGTCCATGTAAAACCACACAGCTTCCAAGGCCATGCTTTCATTTTATTGTTATTGCAGTATAGATAGGGTATTAAACTCTTAAATCTAGAATCATAGTATTACTTAATCCTAAATTATGTATTAAGGTTTTGGGTGTTAAAAGTTATATTTCTCAATTAGATTGATCTTTCCTAAATACTTAAAAAATATATTAAGGCCTAAAAATGCAGTTACCAATTTATTCACAGGATGCCTCTATTTACACGGGTAGCATCTGGTGTTTAATGGTATAATAATTCTATTTGTGGTAAAAAAAAAATACATTAGTAAATTAATAAATAAAATACATCAATATGTAAAGATTCATATTTTTATGACCTCATCAATTATAGCCATTGTTTATCAACCTGGAGATAAAGAATAGAATGAACTATATTAATCATGACATTAATAGCATTGCAAGCTGAGGGTATGACTGCAGTCAGAAATCCTCTTTTTTATCTCTCAATTTTGCTGAATAGACCTCAGGATTTACTTTGTTACTTCCTATAATTTTCACTGACCAGTATCCTTTAATGCAGTTAATATTTTAGCACACCCACTTTCAATTAAGTCATAATGCTTCATAAACTCCTTATTTGTACTTTGAAAATTTTAAATGACCTATCTTTATGCAATCTTGCAGGTCACAAGTATTTGATTTTCATCATTTGCATACTAAGAAAATGCCTCATAATTTATTTCTATTGGAAAAGAAGAATATTTTCTCTTTGAACTTCATAAACATAGATATGTATCTGTCTTCTTGGTTTGGAATTATACTTGTCATTAGGTAAGCAAATTCAATGTGGCATCAATGCTTCCTAGGTAATATAAATAAGTATATTCTTACAGGCAGTACTGACTAATTGCTAATTTATTCTTATAGACAAGCCTCTGTGCTAAAATTCTTGAGATTTGTAGGTAGAGTATTCATTTCATCAAATGTACCTGTGTAACAAGCTAATAAGTCTAGATTGTAGCTATGGTTTGCTGAAATCCCAGAACTATTTCAAAAATGAAAGATGATTTTTTTTTTTATGAAACATGTTCATATTTTAAGTTGACAATTCCACTATTATTTGTACCTTCATTTTTTCTTTTATTCTAGTTATAATTCTCATTTTCTTCTTCAATCTTAGCAAGACATTTTTCCCCTTTAAATGTAACAAAGTATCAGAATGGACCATTTGTATTGGCAGCTATAGGAAAATAATGAACTATATTTCATTTCCCCAGGTAAAGAAATCATATAAAAAAGGTATATTATACTTTAACCTTTATTCTAGAATATAGAAATGCACTTTTTAATGTTTTTTCAATATTATTGCTCTTATTTTTTCTCTGTTTTTAGAGATCCAACATCCATATCGGAACTCTTTAATTTTACTCTTTTATTTAAAATAAATATAGTCAGAGAAAAAATAAAAACAAAAAACAAGAAAATAAATATACTCATCTTGAAGAGAATTATATGTACTTATATATATATTTATATATTGCTTCAGTAATAATTGAAACGCTATTCTAAGTATATGTCGACATGTAGATGTTATGAAGTCGTTTCTGTAGCACATCTCTGGCCTAAAATCCTGATTTTCTATTTACTGTTTATATTTTTGCAAACTACTATATCATTCCAAGTTTTGAAATTCTTACCTGTAAAATTGGGTTTTACACAGGACCACTCTTAGGATTTAGAGAAACAACACAACTAAAGAGTGGTGTGTTTCCTAGTATCTGGTTAGCACTTCCCATATGTTCACTATTATTTTTATTGCAGAATTTTCCAAATCCATATAATTTTAAATGAAAACTAAATGCATGCATGTAAGCATGTGTGCTTTAGAAAAAATACAACAGTTTAAACCTGTAAATGGTGTATGCCACAAGGAAATCTGAGTAAGCTCTAGATATTTCATGAAGAAAGAGGTTATTTTTAACTGTTTCTGAAAGAGCTATGAATGATAACACCCTTCCCAGGCACCCACATAGACATCTGCACCCATATTCACACACATATATACAACAGTTTACTAATTTTCAAGTTTTTAAAATTTTTATTGCTATAAATTACATTGGTAATTGATTGGATGACAAAGGTGCACTTTCAATAATAATAGAATTACTGCATATTTTTGTATTAAAAATGGACCCAATGCAATGTATGTAATGTTTATAATTTAATTGTGTATTATATTTGAGTTCTTTAGGTATGTTTGAGGAGCCAAGTAAAGTAAAATTAAAATTTAAAGTCACAGGTTAAAAAGTATGTGAAGTACTTTTTAGAAAACATTTCAATTGGTTGCTGCACAGATAATAACTTTCAGCATGTGGTCGTGAATTAAACGCAAAATAACATCAGGAGCTCTGCTTTGAGAAATAATTAGGCCTTCTGCAGAGTCATTCAGTAAAATTACATTATTGTGTTCAACTGAGAGGAGCTGTGTAGAATTGTATTTGTAAAATATAATTGCTGGGACAGCTGGCCTGGAAATAGGAAAAATCTTAATAATATATGTTGCTGAGGTGGTTGATTGTTTACTCCCCATTATGAGAATGGTTGAAAAGAAGAACAGCCATTGTTGCACGGGAAAGAGAAATTAATTCAGGAAAATAATGATGCAGCTTCTCATGTAGTTTAACTGAATTTTAAAGTGGAATGTATTGTTAGCCATGCAAGCAACATGCCTGGAGGATTTGTGCTCCTTGCTCCTTCTGGAGCCTCAAATATTCCATGTAGCCTTTCTCAGTTGGCTTCTTCTTTTATTTCCTTAACTTCCCACTTGTAATGTAAACATAGGAAAGAGAAAGTGGTAGAAGAACAAAGGATAAACATACAAAATATCTCCACTTCCTTTGCATAAAGCTTTAATAGGGAAATGATACCACACTGAGATTTTATGAATAGATTGATAATAGCCTGTTTATTTAAACCAAATGGGGAGTCACTGTATGTTTTGCCTTTGTAAAATCAATTTCACTTTTACTTAAAGGCCTTCTCAGATTTTTCCCTACTTTTTGTCAAATAAGACAATTAATTTCATCAACATAACCTTTCTATGGCATTGTAAAGTCACATGCACTAAAATAAATGTCTTGACACCCTCATGATCATGATTTGCACAGATTCTCACATGAAATATGGAAGCTGGTATTTCATATAAAATTTACTGTCATGTAAATTAAACACAAATCAAAGGAAGACAAAAAATTAGCTGATTTTAACTCTGGGAGAATATTCTTCAAATTTCAATATGATATTTAAAACTAGCTTCATTTAAAATGAGTTTTGGTTATATAAATGAATACCTAGTAACTATTTGAAGTAATCATCCATAAAATAAACACACTAATATATGTACATATGAATAATTTTCTTGACATCTTAAGGTTTCTGTCTTTAGAAAATGCCAGAATACCTTATCTCTTTAAAAATATTAGGATGACTTATCTTTATTTGTAAAATTAAAGCTTATAATTATCAGGTAGAATATCTAAGATAGATATTTATTGAAGCTACTATGTGCCATTCATTGTTTTATGAAGGAAACAAAATAGACAAAGTAACTATGCTTATGGCAGTGATATGCAAAGAAGGAAGGCAGAGGATCCATGTAAAATGTATTGTCTGTAGCAATAAGAGTAACAGAGAAAAATAAGTAAAGCCAATTAAGAAGGTCATTGCAGGATGTGCTCTTTTAAGACCTCTCTGAGGAGGTGACATTGGAGCAGAAAACCCAAATATCTCAAAATATTCCAAGCAAGACTCATTTCGTTTTAATTTTGGGGGGTTTTTGTTTGAGAACTCTTTACTATTTCATTACTTTGAAATTAAGGAGAAGCCAAAGCTATTCAAAAATTGTAGAATATAAATGGAAGAATTTGTTCTGTTTATCACAGGAAATCAAGTCAGCTATATAGAGCTGAAGTAGAAGAATGTTTTATTGGCTTCAGTTATATAGAAAATAAGGATTTAATTGAAGCATTGTGAGATATTTGGGGCCCATCATTGATTTATTATATCTCATGATTTTATAGATCAACAATTTAGGCAGAGCTCGACTGAGCTAGTCTGTTCCACATGGTTCCAACTAAGGACGCTGTGGTCCTCAGCTCGCAGATGGGCTTGTCTGGAGTGTCGAAGGTGACTTCACTCACTCATTTGGCATCTTGGTAAGGATGGCTGGAAAGCTGAGCTTGGTCAAGGGCTGTCAACCAGAGTGCCTACATGTGATGGTCCCAGCCTTGCTCTCTCAGGATGGTTAGATATCTTAGGGAGTGAACTCAGTGCTGTCAGAGAGAGTGTTCCAAGAGAAAGGAAGTAGGAGCACTCTGTCTCATAAGGTCCTGATCCAGAACAGGGCACAGACCATATGTTGTTGGTCAAAGCAATTAGAGAGATCACCCAGATTCAAGGAAAAGGGACAGAGTCCCTGTCTCTTCATAGGGGTAGAGTAATCTTAATATTCCATCCATTAAAATATAAAATTTACTTGCAAACAATGAGCAATAATATAAATTCACCTGAAGTATTTGGAAAGTTCTAAAGAATTTTTATATATGCGCATATATATGCATATATGTATATATAGGAATATAACACTTTCCCAACTGTATTCTGTAGAACTCATATATTAAAATTTATGAATCAATCAGGGAAATATTGCTTAATTATATTTTCAGGGTGGTGACCTCAAATACCACAAAATTAATGCACTTTTGATATTTCTCTTATAGAAAGGATTTCATGGATGGTTTATTTTCATCTCAATATTGACATTGGCATATTTTAATTCTTGACATAAAAGGTGTAATGACCACTCGCTGCCAAATAATGATCTTTATTTTTAAACTCCTACTGAAACTCATTATGAAATAGAGATCTCACCACAACATCAAAATTATCATGTAGATTGTTTCATCTTTCTGCATCTGCCCCAAAGGCTATATTGCGTCAGCATGAGGATAAATTCTTAAACCATTCTTTGGCATCTCTCAACTGTCAATCCAGTCAGTGTGGTCTCTGCTCCTGATGTCTCCCAGATAGTTTACTCACCTAATCTGTTTCACTTACAGTGGCAATAAAATCATTCTACTATTCTCCCTGTGGCACATTTGTTTGTAGTCTCTTTCACTCATTAGGTCTACTTACCTCTAACAAGACAAGATCAGGTAAAATATCTACCATAGCCATGGAGATCCTTAATTGAAGGAACTATAAGGACTTACATTAATTGGGATCTAATGGTACCTGACAGTTATTATGTTACATTAATTTTATTTTCTATGTAGGATCACTTTGCCTATAATATTTAAATTGTCAAACATTCACTATAATATCTTTAATAAGAACATGTAATGTTCTAGCATTGGCTTGGCTCTGCTATAGCAGTTGTCTGAATTATCCAAAATACTATTCTGTGTGAACAGCAAAATTTATTTATACCTTTTCTAAATTCACCTGAGATTTCACATAGAGTCATAGTTCTGTATATTCAGCTTCAGATGTAATTGAGGATAGTTATGTGCATTATAATCCTAGGTGCAGTATACTTAATTCAAGGATTTCCTTTTCTCATTTCTATTTGAAGTCCCTCTGACTCTAAGTGTGATGAGAGCCCAGGCTAATTAGATATGATTTTTAAGATCTAACTTCTCATGATTAATTTTTGAAATAAGAACTTGAAGATATATTTCTGCATGAGTTAGCAAACAAAAGTTCCCCTTGCATTTTTGCTCATTAAATATACAGAAGTTACACAGAAACTGGTCCAAGATATTGTCAGTTGAAATAAATTAGAAAGGAGACTACGTTCCATTCTCTTTGTGCTGGATTCATGGAATAGTCTCATTCACTCTTTAAACATCTCAAAAGTTTTATGTTGGTCCAGAAGCTAAAAGGACAAAATGTGTTCTTTTTGAAAAGGATAGGTCACCTGGCCAACTTCCCTCTTGGCATTCACAGTCTCAAGTTAGTTTTATACTTAATTAATAATCGATTTAATTACTTTCTTGAAAAGCATGATGAAAAAAATTATATCTCAGCATTTAAATATCTGGCAATATAATCACCTGTAGATGAGAATAATATCTGCACAGTTTGATTTCACTGTTGTAGGAATATCTCGATCTAGATATTTGGGAATATCTGAATCTGAAAACATAACTTAACTTTTCTGTCAAATACATATCTCTTTTTTCAGGACCCTAAGCACTTTATAAACCTAACTAAAGATAATTTGATAACAAATAATTTTTATAGGAAACACTCAAAGCACTGAGCAATTTATAGGAAACACTCATAGCACTGAGTGTACTTTCAGATTTACCGATTTTATTTTCTAGAAGCCAAATGTCCTTTTATTTTATAGATGTGGATCCATGAACATTGAAAAATAAGAACTAACTCTTACTATGTGTGAATTCAAATCCAGGCACTGCTCCAAGAACTTCTTTTTGTATTAACTCATTCAATCCTCATGACAAACATATGAGGTGATACTTTTTGATATTGCTGCTGCTCATTCCCATTTACAGATTCTGACCTAGGAAAGTTCACAAAGCCAGTAAAGGACAGAATCAAGATTTGAACTCAGACTGTTTGGCTTTTCTGGTCCTTAACTAATATTTTATTTTTTCCTCTCTACATTAGAATAAGGAAGAAACTATTTGTCAAGATTCTGAGGCCCTAAAATAATTGATAACAGAACCTACACATTCAAAATTGCTTGGCACCAGTCATTATGGAGTTTTCCATTTTCAGAGCTATGCACTTTATTTATACTGAACTCATCACCTTAGGCCATTTAGAAATAACTAATCATAAACTCTTAGCCCAGATCCCTCTGCCTGTGCTTCCCCTGTCCCAGCCCTGACTGCTGAGAAGGAAGGAAAGACGGAAAGAAGGGAGGGAGGGAAGGGGAGAAGGAGGGAGGGAGGGAGGGAGGGAAGGGAGAAGGGGGAAGGAGGGAAGGGAGGGAGGGAGGTTGGAAGGAAGGAGGGAAAGGGGAAGGGAGGAAGGGAGGAAGGGAGGAAGGGAGGAAGGGAGGAAGGGAGGAAGGAAAAATAGACACCTCTTCATTACTTCTCATGTACAGTATATTATTACTATTTAGACACAAATGCATCCATCAATGTAAAACAGAGGGAAATGTTGTTGCTACTATTAATTTTTTTGAAAGAGATTTTTCTTTCTAATTTTATCCTGCCCTGAGGAGTGCCTAGAAGAGAAAAAAAAAAGTAGTCATATTACATTTTGGAGTTTAACATTTCTAAATTAATGTTATACCTCCAATGACCTCAAATAAATATCTCAGAAAGGAAGAGGAAAATTTAAAACATAGAAGTATTTCATGTATTTTGATGTTCAGCATCATGGACTAAGTAATTGAAATAATGCCTAAGAAATGTGAAAATCTGATATTAACACAATAATTGGTTTTCTCAGATTTACAGCTGGTTATAGTATTTAAGTGAATTTTGACTTCATGGATATGTAAAACATATACTGTTAGAAATTAACATTTTAATGTTCACTAGAGATATCTATCAAGCTCAACAAAATTTTATGAAGTATCTGAGATTGTAAAAATTACTTAAGTGAGTAAGAAAAATTTTAAGTCATTAGATAGTAATGGACCTTGAAAATTTTCCTTAAATAAAATAAAACATAGAAATATTAAGATAAAATATTTCAAAAAGACTATTTCTTATAACTTATTAAATTGGAGCCTTTCTTTTGGAATTAATTTTAACACATCAGCAAAATATGCTAGCTACCTTATAGCATGTGTGTAAAGATGAGTACATTTTACTCAAATTTCTTTTATACAGTATGATTTTTTTCTGTTCTGACTATACAAGGTTTAGATTCATTAAAGTATAGATTCAAAAAATTTTTATTTGATAAGCAATACAACTAAATCCCCCAAAATCTCCATCTTATAATCTCTTGAGAAGCAGTTTTTTTTTCCCCAGAAGTTGTTTAGATTTAGCTTTGATCAGTAGATAAATAAGTAAAATAGTGTAACCTTTATCTTACTAAATTCATCTTAAAAGATTTTATGCTAGATGTGCATGTAAAAGGACAAGAATGTTGAGGAAATATCTTGGCTGTGCTTTTTGAGAACATTATTAGTTCCTTGAGGCTGGAACCATATGTTTTTCATTATGAGTCTATCACAATTTCTGACACATAGTAGGCATTAAAAAATATTTGTTGAATGGAAATATGACTGAATGGCTGAATGTACTTAACTGTTCCAGCTTAACAGTTAGAGGTTATTTTTAAAACTGTTAGAATGACAAATATACTCATTGAAAACAGCAGCAAATATTTTCCTTTCACAAATCTCCAAGTATTTTTGATAGGTATGTTAGTCCCCTAGTGTGCCAAAAGCTTTAGTCACTGTTTTCTTTCTAATGAGAGCACCCTGGAAGTCATCTGTTAAATCTTAAAGAACTTGAATTTTTACTTCCCATTGTGTATGCATGTGTGTATGTGTGTATAAAGATTAACAATACACTAGCTGGATTTTCCATTATTAATTATTTTATACATGATGCCTTATGGTGATAAGGAGTTTTTTTTTTCCTCAAGACAATTCTGCTTATTAAATTAAATACCATTTAGCATTTAAGTTGTTACATATAGACCTCACAACAGCACTAAGATGTAGATATATAATCATCATTCCTGCCAAACTAGGACTAGAGATGTTAAAGAATTTGCCCAATATATTCAATTAGTAGCAAGGCCAGAATATGAACCTGGTGCCATGGGCAACTGATCCTAAATTTTTGCCACTATACTATAGTCTTTGAAAAAGCTATTTTTTTAATTGGCATTTTAGTATGTGTAACACATTCATTGTTTTATGTATATTTTTAATAATTTCTAAATTGTATACATCAGATGATTTCACATCCAAGCTTTAGCAAATTAATACCGTCAAGTCTAGAATCAAACATTTTTTCTAAATACATTACACAAACAGTATAACTTATTTTTAATGCTTTAAAATATATAGTATTTTCTCTTTTTTATTACTTTTCCTCATGCTTAAGGACATCTGTCCCAGAAATATACAAATCTGAAGAATAAAGACAAACTCTTATTTTTAAGTGCTAGATTTGTCTTTCACAAGGTAAATACTTTGATTTGTTTGTTTTCCTGTTTCCCAAAATGCTTACATAATCATGCCTGGATACAGGTCTAATTGTCATGATATTTTAGTGTTCCTGAGGCAAACACACGTTTCTTTTTTATGTACTGTTATTTCATTAATGTAAGTCAATATACCGCTAAAAATTCTTTCAAAAACACTATATTAGGGAAGAAATCATTATCCGCAAATAAGTAGAAAGCATACGTATTTAAATAGTCCAAAAAGTGCTAATATTGCCTCATCAATCAGTGCAATTCAGGTGTAGCTAGTAATGGAGCAGACTCTCTGAGAGCCATAATTGTGTTCCTATTATGTCATTTGGATGCGCTTCGCTGTGTATCAGTGAGCCACATCATGCCCACAGAACTTACTGTTTTTCTGTCTAAAGCAGCAGCACTATAAGATAGTTCTCCATAAAAAGAGAGGTAAACTACTGCCATGTTCAGATTTTTGCATTTTCATTATTTTTATAAGCTATTTCTTTTTTTCAACTTTGAACATTCTTCAAGGTGATTATTACTTACCAAGCAACAGAAATAACTATATAATTCCGTTATTTTTATTATTGTGGAAATATAAAAACTCATTTAGGGAGGTCGACATAACACCCCAATTCTATTATAATTCTCAGTATCACTATTTTTGCTTTAGACTGTGCTTAGATGGACAAAGAAATTGGCCACTTCAATCAATATGTAATTTTTTGCAAATCCATGAATTTAGATGAAGTGATTTCCCTGTTGTATATAGCAATAGCCAAACTTTGCCTCACTCCTTTCACATATTTGTTGAGTAAATGAAGAAACAAATGAATTAACTAAGCCCTTCCCAGATATTTGTAAAGAAAATCAAACCAGTAAGGCAGGTAGGCCTTAGTGAGAGCCCAGAAACTGAGAGTGAGAGAGAAGATACTCCACTTATCTTAATAATTAGTGTTAGTTAATGGTATAATTTGAAGTTTAGTGATTTAAGAATTAGAAGCCTGGAGTCTTGTGGGCTCTGCCATGTAATACATTCTGACCTGTTGCCATCTATCTAACCACTTCTGTGCCCAGTTTCTTCATGGGGTATATCATGAGTTTCCTGAACCCATAGTTTTATGGCACTTTCAAAATACACAGCATACTGTGAACAAAAAACATACTGTAAGTTGTAAATAACCTTACAAATCAATTGTTATTATTGCTATAAAATTGAAAAGTGTCTAGAGTTTTCTTCCTTGGATAGTTTCCTAGCCCCCAGCAGCTTGTTGCTTTTGGAAACTTTGGAATTTTCCACGTCTATCCAAGAATAGCAAATGACAACTTTCCTTGAAAGGTTTATAGACCATAGAGATGAAGAAGGAAAGCATGCACCTGTTATAAGATCAGATGACCAAACTGAAGCTATCATTCCTCATTGCCTTGTGATCTTGTACCCAGAATGTCAGTGTTCTCATTTTTTAATAGCCAGATGGGTGTATGTGAGTATGTGCTTGAGTGTGTGTATGAGTGTAGGTACATTTGTTTTTGTGTGTAAAATAAAGGTTAATTTCCCCTTCACCAAAAGATGCAAATCTTCATCTCCTAGATTAGCTGCTATATGTAGGGACTATTATAACTCAGTTTATGCCTTAGAGGAACCATCCACAGAGAAAATGGACTTATGTTTCCCACAGAACTGCAGTGCAAGAAGACATTATGTAGGAGAAACAACTAGTTTATAAAAAAGGACCAGTTTTGAAAAGACATACGTTTTATGTTATCATGTAGAAATGATGAATGATCCTCTTTGCAAATGGGATCAGATGGCAGTAAAAGAAAGCATTTATGATGGCTACAATATCCGGACCAATTAGACAAAATGGAATAGCAGTGCCTAATGGACAGCACACATCTGTTGTTACAAAGCAAAGTGCTGAAAAGAATTTGAGGATTACACAAGGAAAGAGTAAGGGAATTTCACACACTTTAACTTTGCCTCTAATTGATCTTTCGGCTGCAGAGATGTCATAAAACTGGTTCCATGACAAAGAAACAACACTCATTCCAAAAATCTAAATGTTACCAAGCAAATGTTGTAATATCAAAGATGCAAGAAAGAAATAACTGTTTTCTAGTAGTTAATTAAAAGAATATATACTGTTTCTTTGTAGCAAAAGTAGATTAAGTCTTGATTTATAAAAATAAAATTTAGCAAAACAGATGACAAGAAACTAATTTATGATCATCATATAGACAGATATTCTTTTGCAATTATTCAAATATTTTTATTTTTAAAGAAGCTTTAGATTACATAAATGTTACATCAAAAAATATAGGGGGCTCCCATATACCTGGCCCCCTCCCCCTCCCACACTTTCCCATAATAACATCTTTCATTAGTGTGGTACATTTGTTACAATTGATGAACACATATTGAAACATTGCTACTAACCATGGACTATAGTTTACATTATAGTTTACACTCTGTCCCACACAATTTTATAGGTTTTGACAAAATATATAATGGCCTGTATCTGTCATTGCAATGTCATGCAGGGCATGTTCAGTGTCCCAAAAATGCCCCCATGTTACACCTATCTTCCCTCTCTGTCACCTTAGAACCTCTGGCAGCCACTGCATTTATATCGATTATAAAATTTCTTCCATTGCTGAATAAAAATAAGTCTATAATAGAATAAGTCTACTTTAGTCCATTGTTCATTCCTCAATCTTGAGGATTTGGGGATGGTGATTCCCACTCTGTTTCTAAATGAGAGGGGGCTTACTCAGCATATAAATGCACTACCCCCCACTGCCAGCATGGGACATGACTCCTAGGGATGATCCTCCCTGGCACCAAGGTATTATTACCAAGCACTCACTAACAATGTATCTGCAAAAAGAACTTGACCAAAAGGGGGAAATATTAAAGACAAATGAACTTTTATGGCTAAGAGATTTCAAAGTGAGTTGGGAGGTCATTCCAGAGGTTACGCTTACATATGTCTCAGCAAGATATTCTTTTTTTATTAAGAAATTGGATGATAAAAATGTTTAAACAATTATGTTATTCAAATAGCTATGATTGACTGTATTAGTATAATCAGTTCTTTAAATATGCTGGAATGGTGCCATTTTTTTAAGTGTTTTGAGAGTTCAGTGGTCAAGATAGCCAACATTAGACAGCCCATTAAAGCTTTGAATATGGAAGCAACTTGGTTTAAAATATATATTTGCAAACTGTTATAAACTGATATTTAATATTAATATATTGTTCAGTTTTGAATACCTGATAAATTTTTGTAGTTGATTCCATATCTTAATCTGAATTTTTATCCATTTTTTGTGCAAAATGAACCCTGATAATTTCTGGACTTACCTGTGCTTAATATATTTAAGTAAAATTGGCATCTAGCCCAAGTACCTAGACTTTGAGTCATCTTTGAGGACTGACACCCATTTACAGAAATGGCGAACTTTTCATTTAAATAGTCTCCACAACCTTAAACATCTCTGAAAAATATAATGCTTTATATAAAATATATGCATAATTCATATTAAAACATATATTTACATAAAATTTTATATATTTGATTTATCTATGTATATAAAATACATATGTAAACTTTATATTCACATGTCCTGGTGACTATTTTAAACAGATTTAATATTGATATTACACTGTAAATATAGTGACAAAAGGTTCATATCTTCTTTCCTAAGGTAAAATGTTTCTCTGAGGATTCCATACAATTTCTTTCTCTGTCTCTCTCTCTTCCCCTTTCTTTCTTTCTTCTTTCTTCTTTCTTTTTTTTCTTCAAGATAACAAGGAAATTGATCTTTATATGCATATCTAAGAGCCC